>CAUYQG010242098.1:0-12330 GCA_963574415.1 Tarsius wallacei | reverse complement strand
TTTCCTTTTCTTCCCTACACTGTTATTCCCCAAGGAAAGCCGGGCTCGGTGGCTCAGCCTATAATCCTGAGCCTTGGGAGGCTGAGGTGAGTGGATTGCCTGAGCCCGCGGGTTTGAGACCTGCCTGGGCAACTTGGCAAGACCTCATCTCTACAATAAATTAAAAAAAAAAAAAATTAGCCGGGTGTGGTAGCGTGTGCCTGTAGTTCCAGCTACTTGGAAGGCTGAGGCAGAAGGATCGCCGGAGCCCAGCAGGTCAAGGCTGCGGTGGCTGGGAGCGGCCACTGCACTCCAGTCTGGGCGACAGAGTGACTCCAACTCAAAAAAAAAAAAAAAAAGAATCCCAAGGAAGAGGAGCTCATCAGAGGGTTGTCGTGTTGCCAGGATTTCTCAATAGCATCATCTGGGGGTCACGTGCTCTATAATATAATGACTGAAGGGCACAGGGAACAGTCAGAGCCCACCCCCCCCAAGATGGCACCGACCACTCGGGCCACATGGAAACAACAAAGGCCCTAAGTTCCAGCTTCCCCCTATACGATTTCTCACGCGTGCAAAGTTCAAACTTGCTAGCACCCTCCAATAATAACCTCGGCCCGCCCTATTTCCCCTCTGCTCTACCCAATAGGATGCTAGCACGACCTCTTCCTGCCCTCGCTAAACTAATAAATACAGCCCCTCCCTACATAACTCTCTCTCTCTCTCCCCACCCCTCTAGCTCTGTAGCCGCCACTTTAATAAATCTCTTGGTCCCCAACGGGTGTGGAGTTGTTATTAGCGCCCAAATACTTTCAATAATGACCATCATTTTTTATATTTCACTGCAGGATTAGAAGTGTCTGGAGCCCAGGCAGTTCCTTGGGGAATAACAGTGTAGGGAAGAAAAGGAAAACTCGACCCAAAGGAAACAAAAAGTGAGGCTTATAAACCTGCAGATACTGAGCTATCAAAAGCACACCATCCACAATGGGCACTCCCTCCTTCCTGTTCCACACATACACCCTCTCTGTCCATGGGTCTCTGTCACAGCCGTTGACCTTTCAGAATGCCCTTGGTGCTCATGTTAAGTGTATGTATGTCTGTGTGTATGTATGTGTGTTTAATCTCTAAAAGCATTGTAAGGTGGAGGAAAGAAGCATATCATGACACCTGGATGATCTATCAACTCCCTAGGGAGGGATGGGGACTCCAAGCTCCTCTAGGCAAGAGTTGCTTCCTTCCTCCGAGCTATTTTGTAGCATGAACTCATTCACTCAGTATTGACACCTCCTGTAGATGCTCACTTTTCTTTTTGTTTTTTTTCTTTTTTTGGTCGGGGTCTCATTCTGTTGCCCAGGCTGGAATGCAGTAGCATGACCATGACGCTCATGGATCACGGCAGACTTGACCTCCAGGGCTCAGCCAATCTTTCCATCTCAGCTTTCTGAGTGGCTGGGATGACAGGCATACACCACCCCCTGCATGGCTAACTTTTTGATTTTTGTGTGGAGACAAGGTTTCACTAGGTTGCCCAGGTTGGTCTTGAACTTCTGGACTCAAGCAATTTGCCTGCCTCAGCCTCACAAAGTGCTGGGGTTACAAGCATGAGCCACCACTCCTGACCCCATGGTGCTTTTCAAGGACCCTTCACATGTGACCTGGGAGACTTTTATCTATAGATGTCTGTCTTCCCTACTGGCTCCAGGTGCCTCCAAGAGAAGAAGTGTGTCTAATGCCACCAGCAGAGAATTCCCCCTCCCAATAAAAGCCAGCTGAGTTATGTCAAACTGAAGTATGAATAAGTTCAAAGAAAAGCTCACCATGATCTAGAGGAAGAGGTCAAGGACATTGGTGTTGAGTTAGGCCTTGAAGGAGGCATCAGACCAAATGTGTGAGAGCTTGCCACACCATGGACACTCCACACATGTTGAAAGAATGAGCCAAACTGCTTCTTCCTTTGGTTGGTCACCCAGAGTCCGTTCTGTTAAATCCATTTATAACCCAGATGCCCCTGGACCTCCCAGTCTAAGAAGTTGGCTCTGTATCTCCTAGGCAGGCTGAAGCTGAACTCTGGAGGCTTCAAGTGCAGGCTGCAGGGTTCAGTCTCACCTTGCACATGAATGGATGTTCAGCAGGGGATGCACCTGTCACCACCCCAGGGCTACATCAGGAAGCCCAGTCCAATGTGACTGGTTTCAGTGCTAGAACAATCAAGAGAAAGGGGCTGGAGGCTGGGAGGGCAGACAGGTAAGGAGCCAGAAGGCGCAGGGGAGAGATGATGAGAATCTGGACCTCAAGGGAGATAAGGTGAGAGTCCAGGCAAGGGACAGCTGGGAGAGACACTGTGAAGGGGCACTTCCAGAGATGCAGCTTCCTAGATGCTACTGTAATGAAGACATGGGAATCCAGGAAGCTATTCAAGCTGGGGGTACAAACAGGAAAGGTCCTGATGTAGGAGGCAAGCATGTGGGTCTTGTTTTAGATAAAGTCAGAGCATCTGAGTGAAAATAAGTGTTTCCCCCTT
Source organism: Tarsius wallacei (assembly GCA_963574415.1). Classification (NCBI taxonomy): domain Eukaryota; kingdom Metazoa; phylum Chordata; class Mammalia; order Primates; family Tarsiidae; genus Tarsius; species Tarsius wallacei. The sequence goes on along the minus strand of CAUYQG010242098.1, from coordinate 9,827 downwards.
ATACCTTACACCTTACCCAAAGCCACCACCAGTCTTCTGTATAAACTAGAGAGAGTGCCACCCCACCCCATCCCAGTTGGGTGCACAGACAGGGAAGACGGGTGGGTCACACTTTTATGCACCTTTTATGCACCTTGGGGAAAGGCAGTTCTTCCTCTGAGCAGCTGCAGTTCTAGGCCAGGGCCTCAGCCCCACACTCGCCTAAGCTATGTGTCCTGTGCAGGGCATGGCATGTGCCACCATGTTAAATGGCCCCGATGGAGCATCGTTAAGGTTTAAAGCCCTAACAGAAGATGTCAAAAATGAGTCAAGCACTCCTTAGGCAGAGAGGAGTCCAAGAATGGGAACATTAACTGCCAGGGTGAGCGAGTTTTACAATGTGGAAACCACTCCAGCAGCATCTACACGGTCACGTTGTATTCCAGGCAAGCACCAGTTCAGGCTACATAAACAGAGAAACTTCATGATATCGTCTCCTGGGTTTGAATAATTATAAGGGGTGTCTGCCACCACAGTGCTGGGAATCAAAGCCTGGGTCCAAACATCAAATTTAATACCGTGGAACAGAAATGGAGCCATATCATAAAAGCTGCTCCCCTTCTCAGCCCTTCCCAAATACCATCTGTCCACAGGATCACTTCTTGGAAGCATGCCAACAATCTCATGTCGGCCAAGCCACTGATCCTGGGAGGCTCAGGGGAGTTAAGCCTGGGGTAGAAAGGCAGATAGGTCCCATCCCATAAGAAAAGGAAACCAGCCAGGCATCGTGGCTTACGCCTACAGTCCCAGCTACACAGGAGGTTGAGGTGGGAGGATCACTTGAAGGCAGGAGCTTGAGACCAGCCTGCACAACTAAAAAGACCCTGTCTCTGCAAAAAAAATTAAAAATAAAAATAAACAGTTGGACATCTTGGTATGTGCCTGTAGTCTCAGCTACTTTGGAGGCTGAACCCAAGATGTCAAGGCTGAGAGAGGGAGGGAGGGAGTGGGGAGGGAGAGAGAGAGAGGGAGAGAGAAAGACTATCCTCCCTTTTACCCCAAGGGGGGTTGGCATTTTTTTTTGAGTTGGAGTCTCACTCTGTTGCCCAGGCTGGAGTGCAGTGGCAAGCTCATGGCCACCCCAGCTTCGACCTACTGGGCTCCAGTGATCCTTCTGCCTCAGCCTTCAAATAGCCAGAACTATAGGCATGTGCTACCATGCCCAGCTTTTTAAAAAAAATTTATTGTAGAGACAAGGTCTCGTCGATTTACCTGGGCTGGTCTCGAACCCATGGACACAAGCCATCCACTCGCCTCGGCCTCCCAAAGTGCTGGGATTACAGGCTGAGCCACTGAGCCTGGCTGAGGGTTGGCATTTCGAACACAGCCCATGAGGTCAGTGTGAAGTTCAGTTACACAAGGAGCAAAACACATGCCTGAGTGTGTGTTCATGTGCAGAGGGCAAGACCACGGCACCTGCTCACAGCCCTGACTTAGAGTGATGTTTCTCAAACTTCTCTTGCAGTAAGTTGATACTTGGTTAGGCCAGGCTTCCTGGGTCCCATTTCAGAGATCTCCACTCAGCAGACTGGGGTGGGGCCCATGACTGTGTACCTCTAACAAGCTCACAGGGACGCCAGGGGACACTGACGCTGCTGATCCAAGGATCCCACATTGAGAAACACTGGCTTAGACCGTGAGCAAAAACTGATGACATGCACAAGAAATCCACCTAGCTGCACAACCTCAGTGGTCCTGGGAAACCAACAGAAAATCACATTTGCAAAAGTAATTCACATGAAATAAAAATGAATAATGGTTCAGGGCATGCTTGGGAGCAACACTATATTCATCTGGCTGTAAATTAGCCTTAGAAGGAAGCATATTTCCAGGATCTTTCAGGAGGCTAGTGATTTCAAATGAATGATCAAATTAGAGGGATTTTGCGTTACCAACGGAAAGACAATTTAGCACAAATGCTCACACTGTACAGATGAGGACACGAAGAACAAAAGGGAATGCACATGAAGTTTGTAGTGGAAGTGGAATTAGAACGCCTGTCTCTAGGTTCTCTGTCCGATATGCCTTCTGTTCCATACAATGTTCCTTATCCTTGTGAGCCAAGTTTCCTATCTCTGAATGTTTTCATGGCAGAAACTATAAAGATACAGGAGCATCATGAAGTTTTATTGTCCTTCAGAGCAGAACAACACCGACCAGTCCTGTACAATGTCAACATAAAAGATTTCATTCTTGGTGTCTCCTACAATAAACCCTCACTCTGTGCTGACACTCAGAATGTTCATCCTAAAAGAGCATGCCCAGGCCAGCATACTTCTTGTTTCCCCTTTCTCCCTCTCTCCTTCCTGCACCGCTTCCCAGGGAACCCAGAAAACACTGGAAAACATACCCCAAGGTGGAAGAGCCATAAAGGAACACTTATGGGCCCCTAGAAGCCTCCAGCAGCACTCCTTCCCAGGCAGGACAAGATGTGTCCATGTATGGCTTTCTTGGCCTGCAATTGAAGATAATGTTCTTGCCATCTTAGGCAAAACAACTGTTTAGATTTACACTGGAGTGGACATCCTTCTCCTCACACTGTGTGCAATTCAGTCCACACTGCTGGACTATACAACCACAGGGAGCCTGTGACAGTCCCCTCCCCTGCCCTGGACTGTTCACTCCTCTTGCACAATTGAGTCAACCGTTACAATTGTGTTTTTCCTTCTCATTTTGTTATCAGAGGAACGGTCAGTATATAGGAAAACCCAAGCAACTGTCAAGATGAGAAGATAAGAAAAACAAGACATCTATTTAAAAACCAAAGGTTGCCATGTGACACAGTTAAAGAAGATGCCTTAGTCTGATACTAATAACCCTCTTGATGCATTTTCCAAGTCAGTAATTCCTCTTTGCCATCACTGTACTAGTCATGCTCTGCGTTTGCCGCCACTTGTTGTAAGGTTCTAGGGTTTCTATTTGGGAACAATTTTAGGTAGAAGTACAAGCTGAGGTTGAAGAGATAAGGTGAGGACATCTGAATGCCCTCTATATAAGTTTAAACAAAAATTTGCAAACCATTCTATAAACCCTAAGGCAGGTTGCTGGTGGACAGAGCTCTGTACATATATGCAAAAGTTCTGTAAGTTCACAGACATCCTAGCTAGTGCAGGCCTGCTGGATTACTACAAACAGTAATCAAAGAAGAGCTAAGGTGATTTACAGAAGACTCATGAACAAAGGTGTTTCATTAATAGTATTAAAATATCTTAAATAACCTACAATATTTTAAATAATCAACAATGAATAAGTACAACCCATGCAGTTAATGGAATGCCAACCACACCATGAGATGATAATTATTTACAGTGACCCTTATTTAAAATATGTTAAGTCACAAAAATGAAATATGAAACATCCTACTTTAAAGTAAAAAAATTCAACATTCAACCATGTACTTATTTTATGACGACCACCTATCTTATTTTATGAGAGGATCATTCAGTGCCTGAGAAATATTTACTACCTACATGAAATATATTTATGCATATGAACAAACACCAGAAAAGAACATTGAAAATCAATATTTTGATTGTGCAGAGGAACATAATTTTAACTCAATTTCTTCTTTCTATTTCTGCTATTACTTATATAGTTTACAGTATTCCACCAATTACGTAAATTAGATGCATTTAGTTGGTGCAATGTCATCTGGTCAGAAAGTAATAATCCAAAAAACACTGGTTATCTCCTCTGCACCAGGCACTGGGCATACAACTGTGAATGCGCTGGACCAAGTTCCTGCTCTCAGGAAGCTGATATACTAATCAGAAGAGGGTAACGACAAAATGAGCAAACAAACACATAACCATCAAATGATGGCACGATACATGTTACTATAAATACCCATGTGACGCGCACAGTCAATCATGCCAAGACTTCCTGCTCCTGCTTTACAGAGAGTCTGACCATGGCCAATATTTGACACACTGGATGTACAAACTTCCCATTGCTGCTGCAATAAATTACCACCAACTTAGTGGCTTTAAATAGCCCCACATGGCTCTGGAAGTCAGAACCCAAAAGAGGTCTCACTGGGCTAAATTCAACAGGTCAGCAGGGCTGTGTTACTTCTGGAAGCTCTCAGGAAGAATCTGTTTCTTTGCCTTTTCTAGCTTCTAGAAGCTGCCCCTATTTCTTGGCTCATGGCCCCTTCCATCTTCAAGCCAGTAAAGTTGTCACTTTGACCTCTGCTTCTGTCATCAGAGTGGCTCTACTTCTCTGACTCTAATTCTCCTGCTTGTCTCTTCCACTTTTAAGGACTCGTGTGATTACACTGGACCCATCCTGATAATCCAGGATAATCTCACCATCTCAAGATCAGTTGACTAGCAACCTCAATTCCCCTTTGACATAACAAATTCACAGATTCCGAGGATTATGACATAGACATCTTTAAGGGGGCACTATTCTGCCTACCACACTGGGGTAACTTCTTGTCCAGCTTCCTGGTGGAAATGTCTTTCCTCAGAGATGTTTATCAGAAGGGAAGAGGTGTAAGAGTTTTTCTCATAAAGCATAAATTCAAATCTACCCTTATCTACCTATGAGAATTTGGGCAAGTCACTTTAACTCAGATGAGTATAATAATACCTAATCCATGGTTCTGTGGAAATGATTGTGTGAGGTAACCTAAAGAGGTGTGAATCTGGAAAAATAAACAAAGACAAGCTAGTTAATATTAGATAAATTTAGTTGATTCTGAATTCTTTTATTCATGAACTACCTTTCTTTTTCTTTGTAACAAACTCAAAATGTCAAGTTAAGATTTGAACAGATACTCTGGATACTATGGAAATTAACCAATGGCATGTGGTTCACCCTTTCCCACATTCCCACTGAAGGGAATAAAGAAATGCATCAAAAAATGAGTGAGGATGAGCCTGTAACACACAAGAATGGGCTGTTGACAGGTGGACCATGAGAGGGCACACTGGTCCCCAGGTATGAACCCCTATCTCAGCAAAATCATGAGGCTTTTGCTGTTGGAAGGAACTGCTGTCAGGGACACCCCACCCCATCCCATCAATATATCTTTGTACACCCATCCATTCAGAGATCCCAATTCCTGGAAGTGCAACTTAAGCAAAAAGGTGGGAGGATGGTGTTATATTGCCTTTTGAAGATGAGCAGAAAAGAGGAAAAACAGAAAGAACCACAGGAGCAATACAAACCAGGGTGGCAGATTTTCTTGCACTGTCTCTAGGTGTGAAAGCTAGAAAGAACTATCCACTGATCAACATTATAATGAAAAAATCTCCCTCTATACAAACTACAAGGCAGCAGGAGCAGAAAACCCCTCTCAGGTCAGCGGGTCACCCTAGAAAAGTCAACATAAACACTAGAAGGTGGCCAAAGACCATGCACATCAACCAGTCCTTTAGCTTCAGTGATGCAAACAGTAACCTGACATGTGTGTTCAGGTAAAAGTGGTGAGGGTGCTGGAGGGACAGGAAGATCTGCTCTCAGGCATACACATGACCTGGATCTTCTCTCTAAAAGGTGAATAACTCAAGAAAACTTTGAAAATTATCTGCAACATAAAGAACACGATTCTCCTTCAAAGAGTTTATTATAGGAGTATAAGTAAATTTTAGAAAGATTGTATTATTTTAGTCTCAATGATATGCAAAGAAACATGAATAAATGAAAGAAGCATCAATAATTGGACAGAAAAGCAAAGATTACAATGAGGATTAATGAACATGGAGGTGGATCAGATGTGAAATGGTTAAAAAACCAGAAATGCAAGCACAAAACACAAAGTGAATAACAGGGAGTAGAAAAAAGACCCCATAGTGCTGTAAATCAAATCACTGAGGAGGAAAACGAAAGTAGAGACTGTTGTAGAATGAAGAGGAAAAGATGAAAAGATTAAAGTGATAACAGAGAGGATGACAGACATGAAGATAGACAGACTTAGCTATCTAAGTTACAATCAGTTCATAGTCCAAGAGAAAAAAAAAAACACATGAAAAGTCACAATCAGAGGTAATGTTCTCTGAATGAAATGAAATAAAATTAGAACTTGGTATTTAAAAACATGCACATAAGACACTCTGACAGCTTAGAAATTAACAAACAATCTCTCAAATTAATTACAGAAGAAAAGAAAACTACAATTACAAGTCTTTTTGAATAGCACCAATAATGACTTCATGACACCTTGAAACTTAGTATGAGTCTAAAGCTATCTTCAAAGTTAAATGAGTTATTGAGCAAGAAAGAATAAAAATGATCAAAGCACGTAATTCATGATATTAAGAGATAAAAACAAAGGAATTAAGAGGAGATTTTTAAAGAAATGTTAAAGCTGTAATCAATGACTCAGAAAAAAACGGAAAAAAGTAAAATTGATAAAGAAATACAAGAGATGAGTCTTCAAAAGTAAACTAAATACAGTCAGATTTGATCAGGGAAAAAAGAAAGGCAAACACATAAGTTAGCATGGAGAGAAGGTTACATAATACAAACCAGGGTGGCAGATTTTCATGCACTGTCTCTAGATATGAGAACTAGGAAGAACTATCAACTGATCAATTTGAATAAATTTAGTTCAATTTAATGAATCAAGCTTCATCTAAATATACAAACTACAGTGCAGCAGAAGACCCCTCTCAGGCCAACGGTGTCACCCTAGAAAAGTCAATAAAAACGCTAGAAGACAGGCAAGGACTATGCACATCAACCAGTCCTTCAGCTTATGTGATGTTAACAGTCACCTGACATGTGTATCCAGGTAAGAGTAGTGAGAGTGGTAGAGGGGACAGAACAAGGTAAAACCAAAAAAAAATGCAAGTAAAACCTAACCTTGTTTCTAAAATCTTAATAATAAAATTGGCACTTCTCTAAAAAAATAAAACACAGAAAAATATCAATGGAAGAAATTAAAGTTTGTTCAAAATTATCTTCACAGAAGATGATAGGCCAGGCAGTATTATAAGTGCTGTTTCAAATTTTCAAGTTACAGCTTGTTCTCATGCTTCATAAAATATCCAGAACACAGAGTAACATGGAAATCCTCAATTCATTTTATAAAGTTACTGTAATGCTAACACCAAAGCGTGGCAAAGGAGCTATCCATCAATGTCTTTCGAAAAATATAAGAGCAAAAATTTCATAGACAATACAAATAAATCAAATCCAATGTCATATTAGAAGAAAATATATATCTTGGCTATCTAGGGTTTACTTTCAGAAGTGGCTTAGTATGGATGTCCCTCTATATATGATGTAATATTAAACACTTTTTTAAGTGTTAATAAGGCACGTGATCTCAGTCAACATCCATGGTTGATTTTTTTTTTTTTAAGATAGAGAACTAGATGCATAAGGAAACTTCCATAACATAGTGAAAAGTAACTAACTTAACTTATAGCCCCCAGTTTCCATAGTCCGATGGATTGTACTAGGACCTTTCAACAGTAGAAAGCTAATCAGATACAGCATGAATCTAAAAATTTCCTATCTAATGGAAAATTATTGAAAATTTAATGGCATTGGTTTGTATAATACATTTTTCATTATTATGTAGTTTAAAACTTTCAAGAATAAAATAGTTTCAATCAGTTCATATTCCAAGAGAAAAAAAACAAATGAAAAGTCACAATCAGAGGTAATGTTCTCTGAATGAAATGAAATAAAATTAGAACTTGGTATTTAAAAATATGCACATAAGACACTCTGACAGCTTAGAAATTAACAATCAATCTCTCAAATTAATTACAGAAGAAATTAATTAATTTCAGTGGCTCACGCTTGTAATCCCATACTTTGGAAGGCCAACATGGAAGAATTGCTTGAGCTCAGCAGTTTGAGACCAGCCTAGGCATCACAGAAAGACCTCACCTCTACAAAAAAAAATCAAAAAATAAGCCAGGAGTGGTGACACACCTGTGTAGTCCCAGCTACTTGGGATGCTGAGAAGGGAGGACCACCTGAGACCAGGAGGCCAAGGCTGTGGTGAGCTATGATCATGCCACCGTACTCCAGCCTGGGCAACAGAGTGAGACCTCAACTCAAAAAAAAAAAGGATAAAAAATATAATGAAGCAATATTTTAAAAGAATATATAAAGTATAAAACAATAGTAACAATATATAATAAATACCAGAATAACTTTCACAAATAAATTTAAGAAAGAAATAGGGAAATAATCATAAATCTTGACAGATGTTTTTAAAAGCCTTCATCAAACAAAGAAGCACACGATGAATGAAAAGAATCGATGCAATAACACCATTATTCCACAATTTATTTATAGATTTGTCAAACCTAGAGGGATTTGGGGAAAATTTAACAGACATTCTGAAGTTAACCTGGAAAGATAAATGAATGATAACAGCAAGTGATTTTTTAAATTCAAAATGAGAGAAAAGAAGTCTTGCCCTACCAGATAATTAACATGCTAATAAGCTATAACAATTAATTAATGAGTAAGCATAACAAAATAGATACCATAAAAACTGCCTCTAGTACATAAGAGAATAAGCATGAAATCAGGGTGATACTACAAGTGTAATGGAAAGATTATTCAATAAACAATACTGGAGTTAACTATTAAACCTGCAAATCAATTTAAATTGTATCTTCATCTTATGCTAAAATAAATTTCAAATGAAGTAAAGAGTTAATTTTTTAATAAAACCTTCTAATGGGGGAGAAGGCACAAAAGATTATTTGAAATAAATATATGATTAACATTCTGGATCTAAGAATAAAACAATGAAAAAATACAAGGGAAAAGATACAGTTTTGACTCTATAAAAAAGAAAATCTTCTGCACGCCAAAAACAATGAGCAAAACTTTTAAAATAGGGTAAAAGATTTATGCATAGAATATATAAAAAGTTCTTACCAATCATTAAGAAAAAGACTATTATCTCATCAGAAAAAAGTGGACACTGGACATGAACAAGCCTTTCTTACAAGGAAAGAAATATAAATGTCCAATAGACATCTGTAAAATATTCAGCCTCAATGGTAAAGAAGAGAAAACTAAAGCAATGAGATACTATCTCTTCACAATTAAATTAAAAATATATAGAATAATCATTCAAGTCTGGCAAAAGAACATGGAATTTAGAACTCTCAAATGTTGCTGTTGGGATTTCAAATTTGTTCCAATTCCTGGAAAGTTATGCAGTATATAATATATATGTAGCATGTGTTAGCATTCACAATGGGCATGCCTTTTAACACTGAAATACTACTTTTAGGAACCCAATCTAAAGAAATTGGCCAAGATTGTCAAAGACTTCTGTACAAGAACAATAATCACAGTGAAGATGTGAAAAACTTTTAAATATCTTAAATGCAAGCCTGAATAAATAAGCTATATGAGGTTTATATAAAAATGTACAATAGGATTATGCCTTATAATAAGCAAACATTATCTTAATATATCTTACATAAACTTATTACTTTATATGATAAACTTATAGAAATAGATTTATGTAACATATAAATTAATATAATGTATATAGATAAGATACAATTAAAGGATACAATGTAATAGTTAAGACCATGGGATGTGGAACCAGCCAGCCTGGATTCAAATCCTATTTGGCCATATAGGAACTTTGCAAACTTGGGCAAGTTACAAAAACCCTGTATGTTTTTTTTTTTATTTTTTTGGCATTTAAAATAGAAATAAGCCGGGCTTGGTGGCTCAGCCTGTAATCCCGCGCCTTTGGGAGGCTGAGGTGAGTGGATTGCCTGAGCCCGCGGGTTCGAGACCCGCCTGGGCAAGCGAGACCTCATCTCTACAATAAATCAAAAAATTAGCCG
>CAUYQG010242093.1:0-11177 GCA_963574415.1 Tarsius wallacei | reverse complement strand
CGCACACCTCATCAACAAGGGTAACCACATAATGAACATTTGTATAACTAACCCTGGATTGTACCCCACATCTTTAAAATTAAAAAAAATTTTTAATGAGCAGTGGAAAAAGCATCTTGATAGATGTATTGCATCAAACAGAGAGTACTTTGAAGGAGACTGAAATTTAAACATGTAAGAATAAATGCACAATTTTTCATAAATAAATTCTGTTTTCGTGGGTTCCTTCATATTTGTACGGTCATGTTCAAAGCAGCATTATTGACAATAGGCAGAGGTGGAACAACTCAAGTGTACATCAAGGGATGACTAGATAATGGATGAACAAAAGGTGGTTTTTATAGACAATGGAATACTGTTCAACCTCGAAAAGTAAGAAAACCCTGACACATGCTACCACATGGACAAAGCTCAGGGGTATTATGCCAAGTGGAATAAGTCCGACACAGAGGGCCAGCTGCTGAGTGACTCCATTGTTAGAAGGTAACTTGGCTAGTCTGATTCACAGAGAAAGTAGAGTTGTGGTTACCAGGGGCTGCGCATGGGGGGATGATGGAGAGTTAGTATTTCCTGGACATGGAGTTTCAACTTTGCCAAATGAAAACCAGTCTGCATTTACCATAATACTATAAGAAAGGGATTGGCAGTTGGGGTGGGGGAGAGGAACACAACATCAACAAGGATACCTGATCTCAAACCAGGCGAAGTGGGGACCAAAAGGAGGCCCAAACTTTACCTGTACAATGACCACTTGCATACCTAATCCTTAATTGTTCCCCACATCTTTAAAATAAAATAAAAATAAAACCATTCTGGAGATAGACAGTGATGACGATTGCAAAACAACGTGAGGGTAATGAGGACCACTGAACTGCACACTTAAAAATGGTTAAGCCGGGCTCGGTGGCTCAGCCTGTAATCCCATGCCTTGGGAGGCTGAGGTGAGTGGATTGCCTGAGCCCGCGGGTTCGAGACCCTCCTGGGCAACTTGGCGAGACCTCATCTCTACAATAAATCAAAAAATCAGCCGGGCATGGTAGCGCGTGCCTGTAATTTCGGCTACTCGGAGGGCTGAGGGGGAAGGATTGCCGGAGCCCAGCGGGTCGAGGCTGCGGTGGCCGGGAGCGGCCACTGCACTCCAGTCTGGGTGACAGAGTGAGACTCCAAATAAAAAAAAAATGGTTAAAATAAGCTAGGCTAGTGGCTCAGCCTGTAATCCCGTGCTTTGGGAGGCCGAGGTGAGTGAATTGTTGAGCCCGCGGGTTCGAGACCTGCCTGGGCAACTTGGCGAGATCTCATCTCTACAATAAATCAAAAAAATTAGTCGGGTATGGTGGCATGCGCCTGTAGTTCCACCTACTTGGAAGGCTGAGGCGGAAGAATCGCCGGAGACCAACAGGTCGAGGCTGCGGTGGCCAGGAGTGTGCCACTGCACTCCAGTCTGGGCGACAGAGTGAGACTCCAACTCAAAAAAAAAAAGTTTAAAATACACATATGACGTTATGTATAATTTACACAATTTTTAAATGAATAATTTTTAAATTTGCAAAATTTCCTTTGTTCAGGAATTAATGTTAGTGAAAACAAAAACTGCTTCTATGGTAAATTGTTCTGTCTTTTGCCACCATTAAAAATCAAAAACTAAAAAAATTGGGGGGGGCCAGGTACATTGCCTCAAGCCTGTAATTCCAGCACTTTGGGAGACCGAGTCGGGAGGATTGCCTGAGCTCAAGGGTTTGAGTCCAGCGTGGGCAATTTGGCGAGACCTTGTCTCTACAATAAATTTAAAAATTGGCTGGGCATGGTGATGTGTGCCTGCTGTCCCAGCTACTTGGAAGACTGAGGTGCAAGGATTGATGGAGCCCAGTAGGTCAAGGCTGCAGTGGCCGTGAGCATGTCACTGCACTCTGGCCTAAGCAACAGAGTGAGATTCCAACTAAAAAAAAAAAATTTTTTTTAAACCATGCCTGATTACTTTTCCGTCATTCAACACAGGTATTTGCCCATGGCAAATACACTTCATAATGTCTTCAGAATTGTCTCAAATAAGAAAGAAAAAAAAAGATACGGGAAATTGCTGTGTTCATACTTATTTGTTTGTTTGTTCTCTAGAAGAAAGGTGTTTCCTGAATGTTATTAAGGAACACATGACTGTGGCAGGCTGCAGGACTTTGGGCAGACCAATGTGATGCTCTGTGGCACCTCAGCCGTGGCATGGACACAGCTTGTGGAGAGAGTGCGGGCTGGATTTCACATCTCCCTGGCTCCGAAGATGCTGGCAAGATCTGCTCCTCCATCCACTCCTTATCTGATGAGGATGTGCTGCATACCTGCTTTTCTATACTCATCCATGTCGAGCATGGTGTGTGTCAAGCAACAGACCACTACCTACTCTGACAGTTAAGGAGGGAATTGGCTAAATACTTGGTAATAGCCTGACTGGGGGAATTGTACAAAGAAATTGACTTGAGTCGTTCTCATCCTCTTTTGTTCATACTCATCTAATTAAAATATTATTAATAATTTATTATAAAAATGAAAAAAAAACACTCTAGCTATTAATTTGTAAATGCCTAGGGGGTATTGGGCACTTTGTCACATTCTTACCCAGTCACATTCTTACCCAGTGTTCCAAGTGTCAGTGTCCCAAGAAGAGTCATTTATTCAGCGATCAACACATTCAATGTACTGGCACTGCTCTAGACCACTGAGACACAAGAAAATTGACCTTGTAATGATCAGGTGAGTGCCTTCTGAATAGCCATATAACTTCAGGCATTTTGAATGTAGGGAACATTTATGCATTATTTCTTTTGTTTCCTTTGTCCCTAAGCATGGTCCTTAACACACGGAATAGGCTAAGTGACTGTAGAGTGATGCAATAAATGCATGACCAGCCTATCACGGGCTGGGTGCACAACCCAGCTGGTGCCTTCTCTTCTTGCTTGTGAAACAATGAAACTTGGTCTCACTCTATTTCCTAAATATACTTTGAGATCACCTTTGCACAAGCTAGCATCCATTGTCCACCCTACCTGTGAATGAAGTCACAGTCTCAATATGCTTTTCAGCACCACAGACAGGTCTTGGTCAACGGGGACACTTGCTGATTCTTGGATCTAAGGGTTAACTATTAATAGAAAAACATTTTCCTGTTTTTGGGATGCAGAGTACTAGTGATGACAGATTCTTCAGAACTCTCAAGGAGTTCATGGCCTGATGGAAGACACAGGTAAACCTCCAATTACATCACCAGGGGCTGTGGGGATCAAGAAAACGGACCACACCTACTCTGACAGTTAAGGAGGGAATTGGTTAAATACTTGGTAATAGCCTGACTGGGGGAACTGTACAAAGAAACTGACTTGAGTTGTTCTCATCCTCTTTTGTTCATACTCATCTAATTAAAACTATTATTAATAATCTACTATAAAAGTGAAAAAACCCTCTAGCTACTAATTTGTAAATGCCTAGGGGGTATTGGGCACTTTGTCACATTCTTACCCATTCATATGCTGTATTTCCAGGTAAAGGAAATGAGGTTCAGAGGGGATACATTTCTGGCCCAGAGTCACCACATAATGAATGTTGAGGCTGGAGTTTGTAAACTCCAGAATATGCACTCTACTGTTTCTTCTGGGGATTATAAACTGTCCTATATTAGGAGATGCCTCATGAAGTCCAGATAACTGAGGGACAAATGTGTGTCCTGTAGGAATTCCTTCACTGAGTTTACCAGAGGAGGCAGCCTGGCAAACTGACAAGAGTCAGACAGGCCTGGATTAGATTTCCCATGAGAATTTAGAGCCAAGGAAACAACTGCAGAGTACTGTAGAAATCTATGTATCAAAACCCTTGGTTGGGCGCGGTGGCTCACATCTGCCATCCCAGCACTTTGGGAGACTGAAGCGAGAGGATTGTCTGAGCCCATGGTTCAAGACTAGCCTTGGCAAGACCTTGTCTCTACACTAAATCAAAAAAATTAGCTGGGTGTGGTGGCACGCCTGTAGTTCCAGTAACCTGGAAGGCCGAGGTGGAAGGATCACTTGAGCCCAGCAGGTAAAGGCTGCAGTGGCCATAAGCGTGTCACTGCACTCCAGCCTGGGTGACAGAGTGAGACTCCAACTCAAAGAAACAAACAAAAACCCTTAAATGCGTGTATCCTTCAATTCAGCAAAACTATACCTAGAAATTGATCCTAGGACAGTAATTCTAAAAATTTTTCATTTCAGAACACTAATATACTTCCAAAAAAAAAAAAAATGAGAACTTCCCAAAGAATGCTTCTTTGTATGGTTTATATCTCTTCTATTTATAATGTCATAAATAAATGCAGAGAAAATGTTAAATTTTAAACTTAAAAAGCAGCAACAAATAGTAACCTAAAATAACCTGTAGTTAGCAATCTCCCTTTTGTAGCCCTGTTCCTGCTACCTTACAAAAGCCGACTCGTCCATCATGACAAAGAGAGAACCTTTCTATTTTCTAGATGGATGCCATCCAATTCATAAATTGCTAATAAAAGCCAATTGATCGCTGAACTAAATTTGTGGGAATTTTGTTTTTTGACAGTGGGATGAAGACACGTTGCAACCACAGTGAAAAACAGTACAATGGCTTCTGAACAAATTAGGAATAAAATGAACATATCATTCAGAAATGCCACTTCCACATATATACCCGGAGTAATTGAAAGCAGCGACATGAACAGACATTTGCACACACCAATGTCCATAGCAACATTGTTCACAATACCTAAAGGGTAGAGGCAACCCAGGTACCCATCAACAGATGAACGGATGAGCACAATGTGGTCTATACACACAAAGGAATATTACTCAGCCTTAAAAAGGGAGGAAATCCTGGCACATGCAACAGTAATGAAACTTGAGACATGATACTCAGTGAAACATGCCCGTCACAATAAAGGAGATGTGATTCCATAAACATAGTGTTCTAGAGTTGTCCAATTCGTTGAACAGAAAGAATTGTGGTTGTTAGGGGTTGGGGGAGGAAAGATGGAAGAGTTGTTACTTAATGGATGCAGAGATTCAGTCTTTCGAATTAAAAAGAATATTGAAGGTGGTTGGTGAAGGTCAAGGCAGAACAATGCCAGTCAGTGAACTGTATACTTTAAAATGTTAACTATTAAGCTATGTCTATTTCACCATGCCTTTAAAACAAATAATTTTAAAATTTGTAAAGCCTAAGTTCAAAACTTAATATCACTTCAAACATGGCTTAACATGCTAAGTTTTATGCTATTTGTATTTAGTCACAATTAAAATTGATGTTAAAAAATTTTTAAAGAAAGTCCATTTTTTTCATTATTTAAGAGTGCCATCTAGTGACGGAAATGACATTTAATAATGTCATACACGTTGCCTCAAACAAAAAGAAAGGAAAAAACACAAAGAGGTTCTTTCAAAATGAGTATGCTTATATTGCTTGGGGACTTATTGGGTTAAGAAAGACTATTTTCACCTCAAAAAAAGGTGGGGGGCTACCCCTTCGGGTCTCCTCTCACTGTGGGAGCTTCTCTGTCTTCTCAATAAATCCTGCTTTCTCAAAAAAAAAAAAGAGAGACTTTTTTCTCAAAGGATATTAATGGTGCACACTCACTGGGTGGGCTGTGGGACTTTGGAAAGATCAGCTTGATGTTTTCCTGGGACCCTCAGCCCTGGCATGGACACCGCTTGGAGAACGCAGACTGCATTTCAAATTTCGCCTATCTCCTTGGACAGGAGCCTGGGTACAGCAGCCCCGGCTGCAAACAAGGTCCTAGGAGACCCTGCACTGTACAGATAATAGCGGGCCCAGCGGGGAGGGCCCTGGGCGATCTGGCCCTGAGCTCAGGCCCCCATCACCTGCCATCTGTCTCTTAGCATCTGAGGAGAAGGTCCTGGCACCTGCCAGGGGAGGGACTCCAGGGCCGCTGTCTGGCTCCGTCTTTGGGCCTGGGCATTCGGGGTTGGGTGGGATCTGAATAAGGAAGAGAGTGGGCAGGGAAAGCGGCCTGAGACATCCATTTCTTTGTGCATGGCGTATCTCCCAAACTCCCTCCAGCCATGCACCCACACAACCACCAGATGCTCTGGGTTTTGAGGCATTCTCACAAAATGGGGCTCATGGTTGCACAAAGCAATTCTATGCATCACAAAGTTTCACACAAAATGGTTAAACACATCAGGAAATGATTGGCATTGAAAAGGGAGCTTGTAGCTGGGCACGGTGGCTCACGCCTGTAACCCCGGCACTTTGGGAGGCCGAGGCAAGAGGATTGCCTTAGTCCACGGGTTTGAGACCAGCCTGGACAATGTGGCGAGACCTCATCTCTACAATAAATCAAAAAATTAGCCAGATGTGGAGGCATGAACCTGTATTTCCAGCTACTTGGAAGGCTGAGGTGGGAAGATCGCCCAAACCCAGGAGTTCGAGGTTGTGGTGAGCTGTGATTGTGCCACTGCACTCCAGCCTGAGTGATAGAGTGGGACTTTGACTCAAAAAGAAAAGAAAGAAAAGTCAAAGTCCTAATCCCAGGCCCTCAGAATGTGACTGTTTGGTGATGGGCCTTTACAGAGATGGGCCTCAAAGTAAAATGAGGTCATTAGGATGGGCCTTCATCCAATATGGCTGGCTTCCTTATATGAAGAGGAAATTTGGACACAGACACACAGTGGGACAGCCTTGGGAGGACACAGGAGAAGATGACCATCTGCATGCCAGGGAGAGAGACCTCAGGAGGACCCAGTCCTGCCCACCCCAACCCCGAATTCCAGCCTCAGAACTGTGAGAAAATAAACCTCTGTTGTTTAAGTCACGTAGGCTGTGATGCTTTGTCGTGGCTGCCCTACACGCTAAGTAGGATCTATACATGCATATATGCACCTGTGTGTAAATATATATCTATAGCCATAAACGTACATATATGTGTATATATTATGGGTATCTATCATATATATAATTTTTGTCTTGGGGAGGTCTTTTGAGTCAGGGTCTCACTCTGTCACCCAGGCTGAAGTTCAGTGGCACAATCATAGCTCACCACAGCCTCAAAGGGTCACTTGAGCCCAGGAGTTTGAGACCAGACTGGGCAACATAGTAAGATCTTATCTCTGCAATAAATTTCAAAAAAATTAACTGAGTGTGGTGGTGTGCACTTGTGGTTCCAGCTCCTCAGGAGGCTGAGGCAGAAGGATTGCCTAAGCCCCACAGGTCGAGGTTGAGGTGGCCGTGAGCGTGCTACTGCACTCCAGCCTGGGCGACAGAATGAGACTCCGACTCAAAACAAAACAAGATTTAGTTCCGTACCATGACTCACAGGCTGTCTAAGCTTCAGAATTTCCATGAGGGGGTTGGGGGCACTCTGCTTTGGGAGTGTGTTCATTTCAATGGCTGCCATGACAACACACTGCAGAACAGGTGGCTTCAACAACATGCACAATTCTCACAGTTTTGGAGGCTAGAAGTCGGAGATCAGGTGTCGAGAGGCTGGCTTCCCCTGAGGCCTCTCTCCTTGGCTTGATTACTCGCGGCAGGGAAGGCCGTACCAAGCCAAGAGGGGCCACACAGGAAAAGCACACATGTCGGTCAAGGGGCGGAAGGAGGTGAAGGAATCCATGGACAAAGAGCCTTTGCTGTGGCCTCTGTGGGAAGGGACTGGTGAGGTGAGGACATTCGGGTTAGGATGGTCTGCTTTCCATAGTTCCAGTGGCTCTGGGTACAGGGGCTGTCCCCACTGTTGGCTGCCGGGCCCTGAATGATCACAGCAGGTGGAGAATGAGTGAGCTCAGTACAGGGGGTGCGGGAGGGTAGTTCAAGGAGGTAGGCGAGGGGCATCGGGGTTCCTTTCCAGGTGAACAGCTCCCTCTCAAGGGGGTCCAGGACTCTCTCCAGGAATTGCCAGCCCTGGGATGGCCCGTCACTCCAGGGACAGCCAAGCCCCAAATCTCAAAGCAACAGGGTATAGAAAATTAGACTGGTAGGGTGCCCACGGCTTCATGACATACCTCTGTTCCTTGTTGGCCTTAATTCTCTGTGGATGGGGACTGTCCCCTTCACCAGTACCACATCTGTGTAAATTCCAGGTGGCTTTAACATTCGTGTGGGCGAGTATCCATGCCCAGGGGCCATCTGACCTCCAGGGGACATCGGGCCATGTTTGGAAACATTTTTGGTTATCACGACCGGAGTGGACACCAGCTAGGGAGAACAGGAATGCTGCTCAGGACACCTGTGACAAAGAACTTTCCAGCATCTTTCCAACAGTGTGGAGGCAGGGAAACAGTGGTAGAGATGATGGCTCTGACTCTTTCCTGTGACCTCATGTTGACTCCCTGACCTCCAGATCTCTTCTCTAAACGCCCTTAGCCGTCATAACCGATACCTGAAACATCAGCCCTTCTCCTTGTTCCAACACAGTTGACTTCTCTCCCTCACCTGATGTCAACATCTCTTCCTCCCTTGGGGACCAACACTCCATCGATTCAATTATATTCTGCTGACATTTATCCCACCCCTAGGTCTCCTTCCATGATCAATCTTTAAAATCAATCGATTGGGCTGGGCACGGTGGCTTCATGCCTGTCATCCCAGCACTTTGGGAGGCCGAGGCGGGAGGATTGCTTGAGACCAGGAGTTCAAAACCAGGCTGGGCAACGTAGCAAGACCTCATCTTTATAAAAAAAAAAAAGTTAAATTAGCAGGGCATGATGGTATGCGCCTGTAGTCCCAGCCACTGGGGAGGCTGAGGTGGAAGGATCACCTGAGCCGAGGAGGTCAAGGCTGCGGTGAGCTGGGATCGTGCCACTGCACTCCAGTCTAGGTGACAGAGTGAGACTCAGACTCAAAAAAAAAAAAATTTAGTAGTGAAATCCATTTATTTTGCACACACTGGAATATCTCTTTCCTATTCTCCTTCAGGTGACTCTTGGACCCCCGTTCCTGCCAGTTTCACCCCTCTCTTCTGCAGCTGCACCAGACAACCCCTCCCCCACTCCCTGTCCCCACTCTAACTTCAGGTGATGCATCTCCCAGGACCCTAGTGCCACCTGGAAACAGGCCCAGCTCCGCCATTTTCTCCTCCCCAGGGAACACCTACTGGCTCAGGAAGCTTCAGGAAGGATGAAGGAAACACACAACCCTCCTGTGCTCTCCACACAGTGTAGCTGGGCGTGGGGGCCCATGCCTGTCATCCCAGCACTTTGGGAGGCAGTGGCAAGAGGATGGCCTGAGTCCAGGGGTTCGAGACCAGCCTGGGCAACTTGGCGAGACCTCATCTCTTCAAAACATCAAAAAAGTAGCCAGGCATAGTGGTGCACGCCTGTAGTCCCAGCTACTTGGGAGGCTGAGGCAGAAGGATTGCCAGAGCCCAGCAAGTCGAGGCTGTGGTGGCCATGAGCGTGCCACTGCTCTCCAGCGTGGGCAACAGAGTGAGACTCCAACTCAAAAAATAATAATTTTTTTAAAAAGTACATCAATTTTTCTCTAAAGAATTCCGTAAGTGTTGTTCAATTTTAAAAGGACATAATGCATTTCAATTGTTTGGCATAGCCAGCCAGGCGCGGTGGCTCACACCTGTCATTCCAGCACTTTGGGAGGTGGAGGCAAGGGGATGGCCAGAGCCTGTGGGTTTGAGAACAGCCTGTGCAACATGGTGAGACCTCATCTCTACAATAAATAAAAAAGTTAGCTGGGCGTGGTGGTGCACATCTGTAGTTCCAGCCACTTGGGAGGCAGAGGTGGAAAGGTCCCCTGAGTCCAGCAGGCCGAGGCTGCTGTGGCCATGAGCGTGCCCCTGCCCTCCAGCCTGGGCGACGGAGTGAGACTCCCACTCGGAAAATAAAAAAGAAAATGCAAAGGGTCAAGCGTGTGTCACGGGTCAAGGGCAGCGGCGCGTGGATTTTGGCGACATGCACGGTTCATCCCGCAGTCGCGCGTTCCTCTGTGCTCTCGATGATCTGAAAATCAACCCGCGTCCTTTCTCTCTCCGCCAGGGAAGGAATTCGGGAAGGCGGACGGGATCCCTTCGTAGGACGCACCTCGAAGGGGCGGTGGCCGGCAGTGCGCCCCACGCACACGCCCACCGCCCGAAGTATTTACCTGCGGCCGTGGGCTGGCCACCTCCTCTGCTTTGGATTGGGATCCCACCAGCCAACTGAGACCCAAAAAAGCGTGGGGGTTGCACATCCCAGCACCTGCCCTTTCCACGCTGTGTGACTCGAGGTGAGCGACTCAGCCTCTCTGATCCTCGGATTCCCCTCTTTGCGAGCCGTGGACTCTGCCCCCAGCCCCAACCTTGAAAAGACCACGCCCATCTCCGAATCACTGGCCACGCCCACCATCCTGCTCGCTGAAGGGTGTGGGCGGGGCTAGGGGACGGGTACGCCCCTGCCCCGCCCCAGCTGCCCTTTCCTCCTCCTGCGCGCAAGGCGGCTGCGACCAGTCGATCAGGCGCACGCAGGCGCTAGGCCTACTGGGAGTTGTAGTTTCTAGGACCCCGGCACTGCGAGCCAGCGGGTGGTGCCGCGGGCGGGCGCCCAGGGCCTTCTGGGAGTTGTAGTTTTGGGGAGTTGCGCAGGCCCCGCCTCTTACCACGCGCGGGCGCAGTCCGCGCTGTCCGGGCGCTTGGGGCCAGTCTGCGGTTGAGGTTGTCCTGATCTCCGCGCCTCTGAGGATGGACGTTCCGGGGTCTGCGCTGGCCGGCTGGGGGGCCGGAGACCGAGGAGAAGCTGAGGCGCCTCCACCGGGTTGGGCTGGCGCCGCTGGGAGCCTTCGGAGCTGATCCCGGGGCGAGGGCGCCGGTGTGTGGAGTGCGCATGCGCGCAGGGGTCCCCAAGCGCCTCGTGTTCCGGGCTTCAGTGGTGCCGGCGGGCAGGTGTGTGATCGTGCGTGTGGCCTGTCCCCGCGTGTCACTGTGTCTGTCCCTGGTCACTCGGCGGTGTCAGCCGGGCAGTTTTGTCACTGGATGTGTGGCTCGTCCCCGTGTCTGTCCCTGGTCACTCGGCGGTGCCAGTGGGCAGGTGTGTGATCGTGCGTGTGGCCTGTCCCCGCGTGTCACTGTGTCTGTCCCTCGTCACTCAAAAATGCCAGCTGGCAGGTGTGTCCCCGCGTGTCACTGTGTGCATTACTGCATTGGCATGTCATGTGCCTGCGCAGGTGAAGCAGCACATTTAACT
>CAUYQG010242089.1:0-19486 GCA_963574415.1 Tarsius wallacei | reverse complement strand
GGTATCTATCTGAGGATGGGGAGACACCTCTTATCAACAAGGGTACCTGAACGAAATATTTTTGTATGCCTAACCCCTAACTGTACCCCACAATAACATAATAAAATAAAATAAAATAAAATAAAATAAAATAAAAAAAGGCTTCTTAAAAGCAAAAGAGGATTAATTGGAGGGGAATTATACCTGAGGCTGGCACACTGGTAAAATTGTCTAGGTAGGAAGTAATGTTGAATCCAAGACTGTCTGTGGTGGCAGGAATGGAGAAAAAAGAACAAGGAATAAAACATATTTTTGAATAGAGAAGTAAAAAGACTTGGCAAAACCTGGTTTTCTATGACCCAGTACACTATGTTCTATATCATCAAACTCTTATGAGGTATTTAGATTTGGTTTAACTGTTTTCATTATTTTTGACAGTTCAGACCCTTGTACATGACTGTCAAGTTATCAGAGAGACTAAAGAAAACCAGATTGCAGAACTAAAAAAGATATGTGAACAAAGTACAGAATCTCTAAATAATGACTGGGAAAAAAAGGTAAGCCACATAAAGTAGTAAGAGAAAATGTAAAAGCATATGCTTCAAAGTATCATGTAATTGTGAAGATAATGGATTTCACAGACTATACAGAAAAACATGAAAAAAGAAAATAAAAATAGCAAAAATTTTAGGCTATCTTGAAATAGCCACTTTTCATGTTTTGACATATTTTCTTATAGATGTCTCTGGTCTATAAAATACTTTCATTTAGACATCATTTTTTGACTAGTTCTTGAATTTAATGTTTTGGATTTTTTGTTATAGCCAATAGATATTAAGCAAAATTAGTAAATAGTAAAACAATATTTAGAAGTTAAACAATTTTAATTTTGTATTTGGGCCATTGGAGCATTTCTTTCCTGAAACTTCAGATAATGTCATATACTACAGACTAGAATTTATAGTATAAACTTTAAAAATTATTTATTTTAATTGACACATAGTTGACACGTACTTGTGGGCTACGGTGTGATATTGTGTAATGGTCAAATCAGAGTAATTAGCATTTCTGCTACCTCAAACATTTATCAGTTCTTTGTGGTGAGAACATTAAAATTTCTTTCTTCTAACTTTTTGAAATATGCAATACTTGATCGTTAACTATAATCACCTTACTGTTTATTAGAAAATCAGAACTTATTTCTCCTAACTGCAGCACTGTACCCTTGTCCAGCCTCTCTTCATCCCTCTTCCTCCCTCTTCTCCTCAGCCCCTCATTACCTCTATTCCAGTCTCTGCTTCTATGAGCTCAACTTTTAAAAATTCCAAATACGTAAGATTATGCAGTGTTTGTCTTTCTGTTCCTGGTTTATTTTACTTAATAGGGTATCCTCTAGGTTCATTCATCTTGTTGCAAATGGCAGGATTTCATTTTTTGAATGGCTGAGTAGTCTTCCATTAGACACACACACACACACACACACACACACACACACATTTTCTTTTTCCATTCAGGGCACTTTGGTTGATTCCTTGACTATTGTGAATAGTGCTGCAGTCGACATGAGAGTACAGGTACCTTTTTGATGTACTGATTTTACTACCCCTGAATATATAGCCAGTAGGGGGATTGCTGGATCATATGTTAGTTCTATTTTTAATTTTTTGAGGAACTATGGTGCTTTCCATAATGGCTGTATTAATTTGCATTCTTAGCAGGAGTCTGAAGGGTTATTCTGTTCTCCACGTCTGCATCAACACTTCATATCTTTTGGATTTTTTTGGTAGCTATTCTAACAAGACTGAGGTGAAATCTTATTGTGGGCTTGATTTGCCTTTCCCTGATGATTGGTGATGTTGAGCTTTTTTTCATCTATCTGATGGCCATTTGTACGTGTTCTTTTGAGAAATGTCTATTCAGATCCTTGGCCCTTTCTAGACATCAGGTTATTATTATTATTTTTGCTGTTGAGTTGTTTGAGTTCCTTATGTATGGAGAGGGGATCCAAAAAGTAATTTATTTGTACAAAATTATGTGTTTATTCTTACACGTTTAAACTTCAGTCACCTTCAAATTACTTTCTGTTTGATGCAGTACACTTGTCGAGATGCTTTTTCCACTGCTCAAACAGTTTTTGAACTCATCAGTCTTGGCAACTTTTAGTGCTTCTGCCATTTTTTTGTTTCGCCTCTTCCACACTGGCAAAACGTTTTCCTTTGAGGACTTTTTTCATCTGGGGAAACAAAGAAAAGTTGCTTGGGGCGAGATGGGGTATAGAGGGAGGGCGGGGCATAGGGTGATGCCATTTTTGGTCTAAAACTGCTGAACACGCAGTGCAGTGTGGGCAGGTGTGTTGTTGTAGTGGAAGAACCAGTCACCTGTTTGCCACAACTTGGAATG
The DNA here is from genome assembly GCA_963574415.1 of Tarsius wallacei. NCBI lineage: Eukaryota > Metazoa > Chordata > Mammalia > Primates > Tarsiidae > Tarsius > Tarsius wallacei. The sequence goes on along the minus strand of CAUYQG010242089.1, from coordinate 17,107 downwards.
TTCCTTCTGCAAATCATAACACAGCCTTCTCAAAACTTCCAGATAAAAACCTTGGTTGTCCATGTGATCCGGAGGAACAAATTCTGAGTGTACATCAAGGGGCCCGCCCCCCAAAAGATAATTCCACTTTTTGAGGGTTCCCCCTCATATTTTGGATATTAACCCCATATCAAATGTGTAGGTTGCAAATATATTTTCTCATAGTAGGTTGCCTCTTCACTCTGTTGATTGTTTCTGCAGGATTAGTAAATCTTTTTTACAGTTACACAGTTCTATCTTTTTTACACTATTATATAATAATATCTAATTTTTCCTTACAGTTATACAAAAGTGGATGTGCAAACACTGCAAATATGGTTGAAGGTGTGTGTGTGTGTGTGTGTGAGTGTGTGTATATTACAATTCCACGTAAATTTGGGCAGAGATGAAAACCTAGTGCTAGCAGGATAGGTACCAAAATTAATAAGCACATGATAGATTCATTTTGTGATTTATGCAGTCAGTCATTCAAAAATATTATGTATTCTATATGGACAAGGTGATGTGATGCGATGTGTATCTGTGTGTGTGTGTGTGTGTGTGTGTGAGTGTGTGTGTATTACAATTCCACGTAAATTTGGGCAGAGATGAAAACCTAGTGCTAGCAGGATAGGTACCAAAATTAATAAGCACATGATAGACTCATTTTGTGATTTATGCAGTCAGTCATTCAAAAATATTATGTATTCTATATGGACAAGGTGATGTGATGCGATGTGTATCTGTGTGTGTGTGTGTGTGTGTGTGTGTGTGTGTGTGTATGTACTACCGAATAGAAGTATCCATTGTATATCTTTTAACCAAAGTCTTCCTATTTAAAATTCGACTACCTATTTAAATTCTCTCCTTGATTTAAATTCCTCTTGTGTCCCCAGACTCCATAGTTTTCCTTTGTCGGAAAAGTTTTTCTCCTTCCTAAGGTTACTCCCTTAGGAATAAGTAACCAGCTACTCAAAGACTCTTGTTTTTGCCTCATTCCACATATCTAACCACTTGCCAAGTTCTTTTCATTTTTACATCTTTTGACTGTATTGATCACTGTCACTTCCCTAGTTTAGGAGATCCCCATCTCTTGCCTGGATATCCTGTAGCAGGGTTCTGCTTTCTAGTTTGCTCTCTTCAGTCCACATCTCACAATACAGGTGAATTGGTCATTCAGAACCACAAATCTGGTTGGCCTCATGACCGTGTTTATATCACTCCAGTGGTTCCTGTTGTCCGTAGGATTTACCACACTTTTCATGAAGAGACTCTTGTGGTCTTTAAACCTCATCTTTTGTCATAATCCTGCTTACTTTTGTACACTTTGTTACTAGCCATATAAAACTTTCTTCAGTTATTTGACCATAATATGCTACTTTTAATGTGAGGGCAATTGAGTTATGATTCACATGCCATTCAATTTACCCTCTTAAAGTGTGCAATTTTATGGTTTAATACATTCACAAAGTTGTGCAACTGTCTCCACAAAATAATTTTCAGACTTTCCATCACCCCAGAAAGAAACCTTGTACCCATTGTCAGTCAGTTCCCATTTCCCCCTCCCCCAGATCGCAACCACCAATCTACTTTCTGTCTTTATGGATTTGCCTATTCTGGAAATTTCATATAAACGGAATCATATAATGTGTGGCATTTTGTGACTGGCTTCTTTCACTTTCTGTAAGGTTTTTAAGTTTTATCCACGCCGTGTAGCATGAATCTATAGTTAGAGTCAGTATTATGGCCGGATGATAGTCCATTGTATGGAGATACCACATTTTGTTTTTCTGTTCATCAGTTGATGGACATTTGATTCCATTTTTTGAATTTCATTAATAATGTTGCTGTAACATTTTTGTACATGTTTTTGTGTGTCCATATGTTTTGCATTCTCTTGGGTATATATCTAGGAATGGAATTGCTGGGTTATATGGTAACCCTATTTAACTTTTTGAGAAATTGTCAGACTGTTTTCCAAAGTGGTTGTATCATTATCCTGTGGGGTTTTATATTGGTTTGCCTTTTAAACACATTTCTGATGCCTCTGAGTTTCCTCTGGCCAACTACATGGTCAAAGATCAGTATGTAGGATGCTGGGAAAGGTTTTGTACCCATTGCCAAACTCTGGATGAAAAATCTCCTTAGGAATTTATATGAGTCAACTCATTATCAGAGCCATGATGGAATTCTATGGTTTCATAAACCCTAGTGAGATGTGTATTCTATAGCATGCTTAATAATATTTTCTGGTAAATTAGACGGTTTATCTCTCAGGGGAGTGTTTGCTCTTTGAAAACCTCCCAGACTGAGTGACCTGGACTCCAATTCATTGTTCTTATTTTGTGTTGTGCCTGGTACATACTAGGTACTAATAAAATTTGTTGACTGAATACATATTAATCATCTCTAGTTAGATTACCTGACTAGATATATTCATCTAATCCTCAAACAAATCAGTCAAGTTATAGCATTCTTGTTTTTGCCAGTCCATTTTTGTTCTTGTAGTCTCAAGCATTAATTTCTTGGATGAGTTTTATATGAGTCAGACTGACTTACAGACATCTCACCTACAGCCACTATTCCTTTACAAAACAACTGGGGGATACACCTGAGAAATCACTACCTGTGAATGGGCTACTAAGTACACTAGATTTTTGACCTCCAGCAGTCATATGTTTTATGGTCTAGAGACCATAAACATGAAGAAACCAGTGTAACATATAATTGCTCTCATAGATGTGACTGCAGAACTCTGAGTGACTCCTTTATATCCCTTTATCAGAGTTACTGTGAGTGTTAATTGACAGCTATGAAGGAGCATTGAGATCTGGCTGTGATGGGCTTGACTATGTTATTGTACCAGCTAAGTGACTCACTTTTGATAGCAGACCTAACACTGGTTTAAATGTTTATTTCAGCAAAAATAAAAATTACAGATATCAGGGTCCTTGGAGACCTCCTACAAATAATCCTAAGTTCATATGTTTGGAAACCCAAGGGTCTTCTGTTTGGCTGTTACTGAGCCATTCTCACTCATTCTGTTCAACTAGAAACTTGAAGAAAAGCTCTGGAGATCATCGCCAGTACTCTCACCATAATTACTGCCTGCATGCTGATACTGGCTTCTATCTCTCAGAGTCTTCCTGGTTCCTCTAATATCTTCCTAGTAAAATAAGAGTCCACACTACCTGTGTTATGTTCTTGCCTCACTCCCATACTTATGGATAGTGAATCAAATATATTATTTGGATTATTTTGGATTCCTGATATCTCCAGCTGTTGAGTGGACTTGGAGTTGAATGCAGGGAGTAGGAGTTAAGCTCAGAATTCCAATCCCATGAAGATAAGTGAAGGAATTCCCACAACCCCTTTGGAAACTGTTCATTGAAACTTGTCTGGATCTCCTTTATTTGCCTTTGTTTTCTTTACCTTAGATTATAGATATTTTAAAGCTTCATCCATTTAAACAGCATATATGTAATAAGCTTTATAATAAAGACCTCTCTACATCTACATATAGTATACAGTTTTCATTAGTCATTCTACTTGTACTCGATTTGTAAATGTGATCTTTGTGTTCTGCTTTTGTATAATGGGCAAATGGCTAAAAGTAGTTTTTTTGTTGGGGGTATGGGTAGGGGAGAAAGCAGTTTTTAACATTACTGTTGTATAAAATGTCATGCATTTAAGATGAATAGTGCGTGAGATAATATTTCTAACTAGTAACCATATTTCTGACTTCAAATTAATACTAGTATGGTCTAGCTGAGGCATTGTATTATCCTTCTGATTTATTTACTATTTCTACCTGAGGCAGATAATTCCTTTTGATATTTGTTCATCTATTACAATTTTCAATTCAGTAAAGTAAAGAAAAAATTTAGTGCTTTTTAATCCTGGTCTTTACATCGTTACTTTGAATGTTTATTTGTGAGTTTTATAACTTTTGTTGTTCAGGCTACCATATATTTAAATAGAGGAATATAGGAAAACATTTTCTAAATTGCAAAATAGTCTATTCTATAATATGAAAGAGCCAATTCTTGATTTCACTCTGCAGCTCCATAATGCTGTAGCAGAAATGGAAAAGGAAAAGTTTGATCTTCAAAAGCGACACACCGAAAACATTCAAGAATTGCTGGAGGATACAAATGTACGTCTGAATAAAATGGAGGGTGAATACATGGCACAAACACAGTCTACAGTAAGTCTCTTTTTCTTGACATTTTTAGAAATGATCTTCATTTCCATGTCCTCATGCATCCCTGATATATGCAGGATATAAATAAATGTGTTATATAATCAAAAGAGAAAACTTTACCTTCCTACTTGGTGCAGATTCATATGTGTCAAAGGACAGTCCCGAGAAGTTTGCTGAGGGAATTGACTCTGGATTGTTTGATGTCACTTTTAAACAAACCCCTCCTAAGCCTTTACAACTCACTGACTTTCAGTTCAGAGTTAATTTCTTTTCTTTCTTTTTTTGCTTCATTCTTTTTAACTGAAAATTTTATTGTTTTTCTGAAAATACTGAATTCCTGGTGTGAAGGAAATCAAAGAGGGCGATAAGAGTAGTGTGACCACTCTGATAACTTCCTTAATAGATTCATCTTCACTAAGGAGCCAGACACAGATATCCCATGGGTACACCCCAAAAATTCCTTACCAAAAGGGTGCAAAGGAGGTCACTATAGTTAGGCTATACAGCAGAGAGGCCAGTGATGTTGTTCAAGGTGGAATCCCTTAAAAGAGCCTCCTCTTGGAGTACATAGTTGCAGAGTATAGATCTGAGGAAGGGAATGTCTTCAGCCTTTCAGCAACTCACCTGACACCCTAAGATCCAAAAGCCTGGAATGGTTCTGCCTGTCAGCTGATCTGCATGTGGATCGAATATGCATGGGGATCAGAGCTCTTCATGTCTAAGGCCTCAGCAGTCTTGCTACTAATACAGACAGTCCCTGCCTTATGATTTTTCAACTTTATGATGGTGTGAAAGTGATATTTTGGGACATAACCCCATCATAAGTTGAGGAGCATCTGGTATTCTCTTGGATGCATACCACTTTTGCACCATTGTAAAGCTGAAAAATTGTGTCTAACAATCTTACGTTGGGGATTATCTATTTAATTGTTCTTTTTTTCCACCTTTAGTACAGTATGCAGCAAATTACATAAGATACTTAACACTTTATTATAAACAGTCTTTGCATTAGATGACTTTGCCCAATTGTAGGGTAATGTAAATGTTTTCAGTACATTTAAGGTAGTCTAGGCTAAGCTATGATGCTTGGTAGGTTAGGAATAGTAAGCAGGTTTTTTACTTTTCTTTTCTTTTCTTTTTTTTCTGTGTGTATCTCACTCTGTTGCCAAGGCTGGAGTGCAGTGGCATGATCACAGCTCACCACATCCTCCAACTCTTGGGCTCAGGTGATCCTCTCACCTCAACCTCCCAAATAGCTGGGACTAAAGGCACATACCACCATGCCCAGCCTATTTTTTTTTTTTTTTGTAGAGACAAAGTCTCAATCTGTTGTCCAGGCTGGTCTTGAACTCCTGGACTCAAGAAATTCTCCCATTTCAGCCTCCCAGAGTGCTGGGATTGCAGGTGTGAGCCACTGCTCCTGGCCGAAATACATTCTGACTTAACAATATTTTAAACTTATAATGGGTTTGCCAGGACATAATCACATCATAAGTGAAGAAGCATGTGTTTATAATATGACCTCGTTGAATGGTCAACTGTTACATCCCAGCCATGAATCCAGTCCTCATTTCCCATTCACAGTTTCATTTGGCCAGGTGGCTTGGTCCAAATACTTTCTTGAATTTAAAGCTGTGGAATTTGAACAAGAGTCAGTAACTCAGGCATATTGTAGATACATCTTAGAGTCTATTACCTTGGACTCTTAGACCAGCACTAAGGCCTATCTTACGTGGAAAAAGAAATGGGAGGTGGTATGTACAGTTGTTTGGATCCTGGACTTCAGGGCCAGACAGTCTTGGGTACAAATCCCAATTTCTTAACAGATTGGTTGTCATATAAGCTCTTCATATGTTAATTTTCCTCATCTGTGGGATAGATTAACAGCAATGCAATGTAATATAAGTTGTTGGAAACGTTACATAAATTAATTTGCATAAAATAAGTTACATGACAAGCACTCAGTAGATAATTGTCAATATTATGTTTGAAAATTTACAGTAAGTTCCCTATATACACACCTGCAAGTTGCAAACTGTCAAAGATGCAAATGTGTATAGGTATAGGTCTGAGGAAGTGAATATTTTCAGCCTTTCAGCAGCTCACCTGACTTCCTAAGATCCATAGGCCTGGAACGTTTCTGCCATGTGATTTACATGTCCAGTCACATAATTTAGTTCACTTGTCTGGCATACTTTGGCACATGCATGCTTCCTCTACAAATGGTTGTGGTCTTGTATACTTTACTGTGCAGTACTGTGTAGAGCATAGTAGTACACCATCTTTATTTCAAGCCCAGGATGTCCAGAAGCAAGTGTAAAAGCAGTGACGATGTAGCTGGTTTAGCCGATTGTATTAGTTGGGTACCTAGGCTAACTTCGTTGGACATGCTCTTGGAATGGAACCCGTTCATATGTAGGGGGCTTACTGTAACATACAAAAATAATAATCAAGACAGACACACAAATGAGAAAAGAAGGACTCAGTTTAAGAAGTTAATCAACATTTGCTTGAAGATGGTGAGTTGTACACAGTTTGGCCTTAATTGCCTTCCCCAAAAATGATAGGAAAGAGATAAAAAGGCATAAACCCAGACAGACAAAGCGAATCGGAGAGCAATACAATTTTTGGAGTTAGAAAGGTGATGGATAGGTTGAAACTGACCTAGCAGATTCAGAAAAGGCTAACCTTCAATCAGCAGTGAAGAAATCTGAGAAGGCAGCTGAATTATACTGTGGCACCTGTCAGAGCTCTATTCATCTCTGGAAGAGGAGATGTATGTAGTGCTTCAACATATGGATTACAGTATAAGAAAAGGGTTGGCAGTAGCAGGAAACTGCTGGGGGGTGGGGGAGGAGATGGCGGGATTGGCAGTAGTGAGAATCTGCCCGGGAGGGGGGGCATACCTCATCAACAAGGGTACCTGCATAATGAACATTTGTATACCTAACCCTGAATTGTACCCCACATGTTTAAAATTAAAAAAAATTAAAGGAAAAAAAGTATGGATTACCAGAAGGTCTATTTAAGAAGTGTCTAGATGTTGAATTTGGGTGATGGGTGCAGGGGTGTTTATTATGCAATTCCTTCTAACTGTTAGCTATTTGAAGTTTCTCATAATACTGCTCTTTAAAATGATAAAATAACTAAAACAACCAAATCTTTCTATCCTCTCCCCTATTTTGTGAATGGATTCCCTAGGAATCCTTGAGACTTTAGAATCCTTTGAATGACCAGATTGAAACGGCTTCTACCTCCTCCCCTTCCATCTCTGCCCCAGTGGGAAAAACAAAAAAAAAAATTGTCAGTTATAAGGGAAAAATATACTAAGATGTCTTCAGTTTTCTTTACCTCATAGTCAATGCCAGAGGACAGTGAAGCTACACCTGGAAGGTGAACATTAGAAAAAAATGTGATTGCATGTGGTTTTCAAGTACTAAGTATACAAACAGTTTTGAACATCAGAAAATATCTGATTTTTCATACTTGTTAATATCTAGCTGTGGCTTTTTGGCATTATTTAGAACTCTTTAAATCTGAGTTTTTTCACTTTTCTTTAGTTCTGAGAAATATAGTTACATGCATTGTTTCTTTTAAAAGATCTATTCTTCTCACTTAAGTCTTATTTTATGTTTTCTTCTCATTTTATTTTCTTTCTACCTTTACTTCTAGGATAGTTTCTCATTCTGATCTTACTGTCATCAATTGATTTGTCAGTAAACTTACTCCTGCTTGTTGTATCTATACACTTTTTATTTCAACTTTTTTTGTACTTAATATTTTTATTTGACTCTTTAAAAAATTTTTCTTGTTGTTTCACTTGTTAATGTTACTAATGATCTTACTGTTTGTTAGGCTTAGGGTCTGTTCCAGAAGCACCAAGAGAGTGAGAGTGAGTCTCAAGGTGAGACCCTCTGGAAAACGCAGAACCACTTTTGAACTCCCATTAGCAAATTCCTATTTGCAATTAGCAAGCCCTACTAATAATCCCAAGGGAGAGACAGTCTCCCTAGATTCCCAGCAGGAACTAGCTCTCTGAAAATTCTAGAAAAAGAGGATTATTATTTTTTATTTCTACCTAGCTTCTGGTGGTTGTGGGCAGTCTTTGGCATTCCTTGGCTTACAGCTGCAGTATTCCAGTCTCTGCCTCTGTCACTACTTGGGGTTTTCCTTGCACATCTCTTTGTCCTGGTATCTTCTTTTAATGTCAGCAGTTGTTGGATTGAGGGCCCACCCTAATCTAGTATGACTTCATCTTGACTTGCTTACATCTATAAAGATGCTGTTTCTAATGAAATAAGGTCATATTCACAGGTACTGCCTGGTGGGCTTCAAATATCTTTTTGGAGGACACAGTTCAACCTACAACAATAGATAAATATGTTATTTTTATTTTAATTACGTTATCACTTTTAAAAATGAAATATTGAAAACTAAATCATTGGATTTAAAAGGAAGAAAGGCTTAACATGAACATGCTAGATTCTTGTAAATGATTATATTTTTTATTTTGTTAAGTTGCTAAAAGCCAAATTTGGGGCCTCTATGAAGCAGCTAATCATACTAGTATGGTGTGTGCTTTTTTTAAAACTATGCTTTTAAAACGTTAATTTATGAATCCTTTTAAATAAAATAATATATCCATTACATGTGAACATAAATAGTATTTTAATAACTTTAGAATATTTCTATAAAATGCACTATAAATTAACTATATTTTACAAAAGAAAAGAAATTTAGTTGGGAAGCATGCCATTGCTTTACATTTTTGCAAATCTTTTTTTTTTTTTTTTTATGTGTCAGAGTCTCACACTGTCGCTCAGGCTGGTGTGCAGTAGCATGTTAATGGCCACCGCAGCCTCCACCGGCTGGGTTCAGGCAATCCTTCTGCTTCAGCCTTCTGAGTAGCTGGAACTACAGGTGTGCGCCACCATGCCTGGCTAGCTTTTTGATTTATTGTAGAGATGAGGTCTCGCTAAGTTGCCTGGGTTGGTCTCAAACCTGTGGGCTCAGGCAATCCTTTCCTCTCATGTTGGCTTCCCAAAGTGCTGGGACTATAGGTGTGAGCCACCATGCCTGGCCTTTTGCAAGTCTTTTTAACTTCTATCTTAGAAGGCAGCTGGATTCTTATTTCTGTTTTTGCATTTATTCTGTTGTGATACCACATGTCATGGAGTGTCTGGAAAACTCCAGTGTACATTTGTGAGAAAACATAGTGAAATAGACAAATAATGTCTTAGTATTATTTTAAAAATAGTTTTGAACTTGTAGATCCACTAAAAGAGACTTGGGGTTCCTCAGGAGTTTGTTGACCATACATTGAGAACTGTTGCTCTAAGCCATTGATTTTCCAACATTTTTGACCTTGACTCCCAGTAAGAAATAAATTTTATAAATTGTGCCCAGAACATACATAAACATATGCATAAGCATATACCACCTGCCTATTTGTAACTTAAACAAAAATTTTATTACTGGCTTCTCTGACATATTCCATTATTTTTATTTTGTTTAATTTCATTTAAAAATTGCCCACAATTTGAAAATCAGTGCTTTAGGGACTGTATATATAATGTAATTTCTGTGTCCACAGTCCACTTTTCAAAGTGGTTATGCCAATTCATGCTGCTACTCAACAGAGTATAAGAGTCATCACATCCTTGCCAGTGCTTGGAATTATCAGATTTAACATTTTTTTCCAATTTGAAAAGTGTGTTTTAATTTACATTTATCTAATGACTAATTTGTATGTTTCTTGGCCATTTTAAGTTGCCTATTCATCCCTTTGTCCATTTTAAAATTCAGTTATTTATCTTTTTCTTTGATTTGTTGGATTATTTTATCTACTTAGGATACAAATCAATTGTCAGATTTTTTTCCTCATTCCTTTTTTTTCTTGTGGTAAAATATACATAACATGAAAATTCACCATTTTAGCAACGTTTGCACATCTAGTTCAGTGGCATTGAGTACACTTAGATTGTTGTACAACCATCAGGACCCTCCATCTATCTCAAGATGGTTTCGTTTTCCCCAGTGGAAACTTTGTGTTCTCCAAGCAACAGCTCTCCATTCTGCTTTCTGTCTGTATGAATTTGACTGCTCTAGGAACCTCATATAAGCAGAGCATTTGTCTTTTAGTGACTGGCTGACTTCACTTAGCGTGATTTATCCATGTTATTGCATGTGTCAAAATTTATTTTTTTAAGGCTGAATAACATTTCATTGTATGTACTACCACATGTTGAGTATTCATTTGTCAAAGGATACTTGGGTTGCATCTGCTTTTTGGCTAGTGTGTATAATGCTGTTATGAACAAATATCTCTGGTATTTAAAGCTATGGGCAAAAACCGAACTTAAATCTGAAATACATTCATTTCAACGTTGCAAATTAAAAAAAAAATGAATTAAATAATTTAAAAATTGAAATTTGTAAAATATATTAATGCTTAAATATTTACTGCATTGGTATATTTTATTAATTAAGTAAGGTTATGAGAAAAATATCTTTCACAGTGGGATTTTAAATTTTTATTGGGGGATGGGAAGAAAGGGATACTGGGAGAAAAGAGGCAACTGTCAAAGAAATTTCATTCTATTTTTAATGAAAGTTGAATTTAAAAATTAGCATTCAGACCTTGTCATAGGTAATAATAGTCAATATAGAGAGAAATGGACAGAGTCTGTCACAGGATTGAATTTAAGAATCATCAAAACTAGACAGAACTTGCTGAGCAGCTCCTGATTTTATAATTAAGCAAGGTAGAGTTCAAGGCCTGGCCTAAGATGAAAGACGAGGCTGTCATTGAGAATTAATTTCTCTGTTTTGTTGCTCTTTCAGCCTTTTTTCTTTTTTGTTGAGTCTTGTTTTCTTTTATTGCCATTTATTGTAAGCAGAAATTATTAGACATGTCTTTTCCTATTGGTAGGGATTTTTTTGTGAAACTCATAGTTAAAACTTGTAAACAATGGATTTTAGAAGCAAATATTAAAACTTACAAAAATTATAGCTATATTATTAGATGCTTGGGGAGGCGAAGGCAATAAAATGATGGATTCTATTGATATCAAGTTTCAGACATACTCAAAGTATATGGGTGGCTTTTTTGAGAGTTTCTGCTTTATTAGTGGAATTTCTGACATTTTTCTGCTATGGACCTTGCTGGCAATCTGGTGAAGTTTATGCAGTCCTTCTCAGAATAATGTTTTTAAATTTAATTAAATATATGATTACAGAGAAAAGTTATATTTGGTCATAGTTGTCAAAATAAATTATAATAAAGTAATACAATTGCTTCTAAGTTAATGTAGTAAATATCAAGATCTTGTGGTAAATCTAGCAGTAATTTCTGAAAATGATGGTGGAAACAATATTCAGTGGTTACTCAATAATGTAATGAACTATAAAAATGTTCATGATTTCTGTTAATTGCAGATATTACTAATATTGCCTTTGTTTCATGACTATATTCATAGTTGAAGGGAAATGCTAAATTTCATTTAGGGTTGTGAAAATAAAAATAAACTTTTTTTCCTATTCAAATTTACTGATACTCTGAATTCTATCCATGCACCTGTATGGTTGGTTAAGGTTACTATAAAGCTTATCAAAAGCCTTAGACATCTGAAATATTTCACCTTAACTGTTGTTAGTAGTGACATATGAGCAACCTGTTAACTCACTAAGAAAGCTAGAATTTGATTTTATAGTCTCTGATTACCATTTCTTCTCCCTACCTCATGGGGAATATAATGGAGAAATCTCAGAAGAGTGCATGCAGTGCAGTTCATCATTTTGAATAAAATGACCATTTAAAACATAAACTTTATTTTCAGAATAATTTTAGATTTATAGAAAACTTAAGAAGATAATGCAGAGAATTCCCATATTACCCTGTACTCATTTTCTCCTGTTATTAATATCTCACATTATTTTGGCATACTTGTTGCAATATATGAATCAATATTGATACATTATTATTAGTTTAAGTCTGTAATTTCTTCAGATGTTCTTAGTTTTACCTTAATGTTCTTTTTCTTTTCCAGGATCTCGTCTAGGATGCCACATTACATTTAGCTGTTATGTGTCCTTAGGTTTCTCTTGGTTGTGATAGTTTCTTAGACTCAACTTTGAGGCATTTCAGCCAACATATTGTAAATTGCCCATATGCTGCAATTTGATATTTTCATGGTTAGACTGGGGTTATGGGCTTGGGGCGAAAGATCACAGAGGTCAAGTGTTGTATCAAGGGTCTATAACATGACATCATCACTACCAGATCAATTTGATACCTGGCTGAGTCAGTGTTTATTAGGTTTCTCCATTGTAAAGTTGCTTTCCACGTGTCCAAACTGTGCTCCCTGGAAGGAAGTTGCTATTTGCAGCCCGCATTTAAGAAGCAGAGAGCTTTACTATATCAATTATTTGAAATTTTTCTGCATGGGACATTTTTCTCCTCTGATTTCTTAATTTGTTCCATTATTTATTTACAATAGTATGATCACATGTATCTCTTTTTTATGCTTTGTGTATAAACCAGTACTACCTTATTCTGTTGCTTTGGCCATTGGGAGGTCTTTCCCTTGACTGCTGTGCTCCTTTGACATACCCCTATCAACATGGGTTGTACAGAAGATGGTACCGGAAACCAAGATCTGTGTGCTAGGTATGCCTGCTGCCACCGGGGTATCCTTTCTTTTGTACTCTCTAAGCTGACAGCAAGGAAATACATCCTTATATACTAACATGTATATACAGTATGTTCTCACATTGTTGATAGATTCTTGGAAACGGACTTTGAGTGAAGTGATGAGTCAAAAAAATCAGTGTTTTTTTTCTTACCAACATTATAATGAAATTATGTGATTTGAGGCCCTGCTTTCATTTTGCTTAAAGATTTTTTTACACAGTGATATATAAACTCTGCTCTATTTGCTACTTTGGTCATGCATAATGTTTTTTCTTGTTTGATAAAAGTTTCAATTTCCTATAACACCTACTTTAGAGGTTGCAGTATTTTTGGTTTCTCAAAGTATATTCATTATATAATAATCCCAAATCATTTTTTCTTTGCTTTTTAAAATTTTGGGGATTGGCAATATAAAATTATAGTCGTAATGAAAATTGATTACAATTATTTAGTTTATCTAATTTTTTTCCAAGCAGGCCCACATTTTCAGTGTGGAAAGTGGACCTTTCAACAAATTGGTCAATTGAGTATTCATATAGGAAAATGCATTTTGAACCTTCACATCATTAATAAGCCAATTTTAGAAACATCTTAGAGTTAAATGTGCAGATAAAATAATAAACCTTATAGAGGAAATCTTATTAGAATATCTTCTTGGCCTGGATTAGTCAAAGATTTCTTAAAGAGGAAATCAAAATGTTAACTGTAAAGGAAAATGCTGATAAACCAGAATATATTAAATTTAATACTTTTTGTTCACCAAAGGATATCATTAAGAAAGGGAAAAGGCAATTCAGACTGGATGAAGATATCTGCAATTCCTTTATCCAGTAAAGTTCGGGCCAGGCTTGGTAGCTCACACCTGTAATCCCGGCACTTTGTGAGGTCAAGACACAAGGGTTGTTTGTGTCTAGGAGTTGCCCAATCTGGGCAACATAGCGAGAACCTGTCTCTACAAAAAAAAAAAAAAAAAAAAAAAATTGCCAAGCATGGTAGCACACACCTGTAGTCCCAGCTACTTGGAAGACTGAGGTGGAATTGCTGTATGACAGGGTGAGATTCCAACTCAAAAAAGAAAGAAATGTATGCATATATGCACCATAACAAATGTATGAAAGTGATCATAGCAGCATTACTTTTAATAGTCAAAAACTGAAGTCAGTCCATCATAGCATAGATAAATTATTTTAGCTATATTATATACTCTCACAACAAAATGCTGTATACAGTATTGAAAAAGATTTAACTACTGTTATTCTCAACAACATGGATGAATCTCACAGGCATATATTATGCATGAAGAAGCCTGACCCAGAAGAGTACATACTCTATGATTACATTTATACAAAGTTTGATAAAAGGCACAATTTATTTATGGTGATAGAAGGTCAAAATAGTGTTTACCTTGGGGACAGGGTGACTCATAAGGCTTCAGAGGGGCTTAATTATATCTTCTAGTGGTTCATGAGTGCTTTCAATTTGTAAAAAAATAAATATATATACTTAAGATTTATGCATCTTTGTGTGTGTGTGTGTGTGTATCCCATTTCCACAAGTAGTTTATGCAATAAGATAAAATATGTTGCTGCTTTTGCCACTGGAGTTAGTCATAGGAGAACTTCAGACACTAAATAGTTGCTTAATAGTAACCCTTTTACAATTTTGACTTCTACAAGGTTTCAACATTTGCATCTCCAGTCTTGATTTCTTATACCATCTATCTTATACCAATAGTTGTTATATACTAAGAACCCACTGGATATTTTATATTTCCTAAGACTTAACTTGTCAAAAATCATGACTATGATATTTCATACCCAAATAATAACCTTTCCCATACTTTCTCCTAATTCCCAATTGGCATCATCATTTTCTAGGCACATTAGATTTTGAACCTGAAAGATTTACCTTTTATTTTATTTTTATTTAAATTTTAGATTTAGGAGTACATGTGTGTATTTGTTACATGGACATATTGTGTAGTGGTGGGGATTGGGTCTCAGGTGGCCCATTTCACTGATGGTGAACATTGTTCCCCTTAGGTAGTTTCCCTAATGCCTCCCTCCTCCCCCATTATTGGCATCTCCAATATTTCCATCTTTGTGACGTTTAGCTCCCACATGTGAGTGAGAACATATGTTGTTTGTTTTTCTGTTTCTGAGTCAGTTCACTTAGGATGATGATCTCTAGCTCCATCTATGTTGCTGCAAAGGACATGCTTTCATTCTTTGTTATGGCTGTGTAGTATTTCATGGTGTATACAAGTACCACATTTTCTTTATCCACTGATCAGTTAATGGGCATTTAGGTTGATTCTACATCTTTGCAATTGTGAATTGTATTGCGATGAACATGTCTGTGTGGGTGTGTTTTTTTGTTTAACAATCTCTGTTCCCTTAGGGTAGATAGCTATTAGCCAGATTGCTGGATTAAATGGTGGGTCTACTTTGCGTAGTCTCCATACTACTTTCCATAGAGGTTGTACTAATTTACACTCCCACCAACAGTATATAAATGTTCCCTTTTCTCCTATCTGTACCAGCATATTTTATTATTTTTTGTTTCTTTAATAATGGCCATTCTGACTGGTATTAAGGTGGTACCTCATTGTGGTTTTAATTTGCATTCCCCTGAATATGAATGATATTGAACATTTTTTTATATGTTTGCCATTTGTAAATCTTCTAATAAGAGATGTCTGTTCATATTGCTTGTCCAGGTTTTAGTGGGGTTATTTGCTTTTTTCTTGATTTGTTTGAGTTCTTCGTACATTCTGGATATTAGTCCTTTGTCAGATGTATCATTTGCAAATATTTTCTCACATTCTGCAGGTTGCCTGTTTGCTCTGTTGGTTATTTCTTTTGCTGTGTAGAAGCTTTTTAGAGTAATTAGGTCCCAGTTGTTCATTGTTGTTTTCGTGTGCTGCTTTTGCGTTTGCTTTTGGGGTTTTAGCCATAAATTCTTTCCCAAAGCTGATGTCCATGAGAGTTTTTCCTAGGTTTTCTTCTAGGACTTTAATGGTTTGGGGTCTGACATTTAAGTCTTTAATCTATCTTGATTTAATTTTTGTATATGGGGAGGGATAGGGATCAAGTTTTATTTTTTTGCATGTAGCTATCCAATTTTCCCAGCATCATTTGTTGAGTAGGGTGTCCTTTCCCAAATGTATGTTTTTATCTGTTTTGCCAAAGATCTGTTGGTTGTAGGTATTTGGGTTTATTTCTGGATCCTATATTCTGTTCCATTGGTCTATGTGTTTGCTCTTGTACCAGCTCCATGCTATTTTGATTACTACAGCCTTGTAGTATAATTTGAAGTCAGGTAATGTGATGCCTCTAGCTTTGTTCTTTTTGCTTGGGGTTGCTTTGGCTATTCTGGCTCTGTTTTGGTTTCATATGATTTTTAGGGTTGTTTTTTCTAATTCTGTGAAAAATGGCATTGGCAGATTGATAGGGATTACATTGAATCTGTATATTACTTTGGATAATATGGTCTTTTTAACACATTTGCAACCAGCAAATTTTTCACTTTCCTAATACTGACAGCAGGTGAAAATTTAACAAAATCCGGAACTGGTTGCAGACTTCTGTCGTTAAACACACGTGAAATGGTCTTTTCTAAATTGTTCCAGCTGAAAGTTGCAGACATATCCAGTATTTGCCTCAGACACCACTCTGACCAGCATTCCATACTTTGTATTTTTATTTGGACTATAATCCCGAAAAGACAGTCTTCCACGATGAGGTAAATTCACGTCAGCAGCAACCTGGAACAGAATTTGGAATGATGTAAATTCACATCAGGAGTTGAGAATGCGTTAACAATGTTGATTTGCATGACCATAGGATGCTTCTTCATTTGTCTGTGTCCTCTGCAGTTTCATCAGAGTTTTGTAGTTCTCCTTGTAAGAGATCTTTCACCTCCATGGTTAAAGATATTCCTAGGTATTTTAGCTTTTTGGCTGTTATTTTAAGTGGAACTGAATTCTTGATATGATTATCAGCTTGGTCACTGTTGTTGTATTGCAGTGTTACTGATTTGTGTGTGCTGACTTTGTATCCTGAAACTTTACTGAATTCATCTATCAAGTCCAGGAGTCTTTTGGAGGAGTCTTTAGGGTTCTTAGGTATAATAAGATCATGTCATAGGCATACAGAGATAGTTTGATTTCGTCTTTTCCTATTGCGATACCT
>CAUYQG010242081.1:0-10232 GCA_963574415.1 Tarsius wallacei | reverse complement strand
CTTTAGGGAATTTTGCTTGTGTGTCTGTTTTTGACTCTTTTCTGGACTTGTGTCTCTTTTTAATTTGTTAGTTGGTATGTATGTCAGTTTTCCCTCTCACCCTCCTCTCTCTAACTTCTTCTTGACCCCTTCTTCTTCCATTTTTTCCCTTCTCATACCTCCATTTGTTCCAGGGAGCAAACCTACACCGCGATGCATGGACAGATTATAAGGCAGTGGGATAAGGGTTCCAGTATGCCCATACACCAGTTAGTGGTTACTGGGATCTGCAGATAGATTCTGAATCACAGCTTCCCCCTCAGTTAAACCTCAAAACTGCAAAAAGTACAGCCCCCAGCCCACACTCCAGTCTCAAAAGTGAACAAAGCCAGAGGACTTTCATAAGGAAGAACAGGAGATTGAACAAAAGAAGTAAAAACAACCCCAGTTTCACACACACACAAAAAAACAGAATTAAAGAAGGGGAGGGAAAGGGGGAGAAAGAGAAAAACAAACAAAATGAAGAAAAACCAAAAGAAGAATGTAGGTCTCTCCCAGACCCCTGGGAGGGCAGACACTGAGAAAACTGACTTTGGAATGCAAAAAATGAAGAACCTCCAGAATGACTGGTCTCAAACTACAAACCTAGATATCAAGACATTAATGGAGAGATTAAAAAGAATTGAGGAGAGATGAGAAGAAACTAGGAAGGAGTTGATAACTGAGATAACAGTGGTAAAGAATACAGTGAATGAAATAGATAACAAAGTGATAAGCATGGAAAGCAAAATTAGCCAAGCAGAAGAAAGGATCTCAGAGCTTGGAGACCAAAATACAGAACTAACCCAAACTTAAAAAAAAATAGAAAAGAAGCTTAAAAAGACAGAACAAAACCTTCAAGAGATGAGCAATTACTTCAAGAGACCAAACCAAAGAGTAATTGGCCTTCCTGAAACAGAAAGAGAGACAGAGTCCACCTTAGAACAAAGATTCCTTGAGATTATTGAAGAAAACTTCCCTCATCTCATCAGTGATGTGAAAATGCAAGCACAAGAGATTCAGAGAACCCCTGCAAGACAACAAATGAAAAGACCAACTCACAGACACATAATAATTCACCTAAACAAAGTAGGTATAAAAGAAAAAGTCCTAAAGGCAGCACGAGAAAAAGACCAGATCACCTACCATGGAAGACCAATTAGAATAGCAGCAAGTTTATCTACAGAAACCCTGCAAGCTAGGAAAGCTTGAAGCATTATCTTCAAAGTTCTAAGAGATAAACAATTTCAACCAAGAATAACCTACCCAGACAAGCTAACCTTCATCAATGAGGGAGAATTAAAATCTTTACCAGATATCCAATCCCTATGAATGTACACTGCCACCAGACCACCTCTATGAGAAACACTTAAGAAAGAACTAAACACAGAAGAAGTTAGAGAGAGGAGGGTGAGAGGGAAAACTGACATACATACCAACTAACAAATTAAAAAGAGACACAAGTCCAGAAAAGAGTCAAAAACAGACACACAAGCAAAATTCCCTAAAGCACACTGGTAATCACATGAAGACAGTCCAATAAAATCATGCCTTTGATGCTTTTTTCCCCAACACAAATAGGTAGTTTTAGAAACCAAGGTGGAGGTTGCTGGTAGGTGGGTGGGGCAATGCAAATCTCTGCCTGGAAAATGGCCGAGGTGGGCAGCTCCTGTTCTGTGGATCCTTTCTTTACACCCATCCTTTCTCCCCACTCGTCCAGGTCCGTGGGCGATCCACTATGATGGGTGGTGGTGGTGTGTCTCCTGCATTCAGCACCATGGATCAGCAACACAGCTGGGTGCTGGATCTGTTGTGCCACCAGCAGCTTGGAGTGGAGGAGGGCGCTGGGAATTCCCTCTTCTGCAGCTGAGAGCTGAGAGTGGCTGATCAGCACCTCTTTAAGATATACTGTTCCCTTACACAACCATGAGGTCCCACGCTGGGTGCCTCAGCCAGAGCAGGGACTGGGGCTCCAAAGGGCGAGTGGTGAGTGGTGACAGTGGCTTTGGGCCCTGCACAGAGCACTTCAGCCAGGAGTGGAGCTGGTATCTCTGGGGGATGGGCGCCTAGAGCCTCCCTGGGTGTCAGCAGCTTGAAATAGGGCTGGGTGGGGGCCCAGAACCCAGGGTGGGGAGCTGGAACTCTGAGGAGTGACTTCCTATAATAGGAAGTCAGCACTGGTGAATACTCTCTCACTAATATTAGTTCCGTTACCCCCACTGGGAACATGAAATTTCCTCTGTGAACCCTCTCCTCTGAATGCACAAGGAATACAGACCCTGCCTTGGTTGGTCACACCTGTGATGAGGAGCAGATTAATGATGCTCAAGTTCAGTGTCCAGAGACCTATATTGACCATTTCAGATTTATCTGACACTATAAGAACCTTTCCTGTGAGTGCTAAGCTCAAAGACATTTAATTGTTGTAATCATAACCCTAATTACCAAGTGTTTAGACCCTTAAACCTACCTCCTCTGGTCCTCTGCATGTCCTGTGAGACCGTACCCAGTCTCTGATAGCCATAGAAAAGAAGAAACCTGGGACTAGAAAGACCCTGACTGCTGCTCTTCAAACAAGTTTGACTCAGACTGACCACCAAGATGCCGAGCTACTTCACCTGGGCAAGGAAGTTCCCTTCTCAATCTTCCATTCCTGAAATCTCTAAAACTCACTGCAGACTTCCAATGTTGTTGTGTCAAGACTCGCATGGCTAGTCAGATATTATTATTTTCTTGTGCATTTTAGGATCAGTATGTCCATTTCTGCATGCAAAGGAGCTGGGTTTGTAAAAGAGGTTGAACTGAATATGTAGATCAGATTGGGAAATAATATCATCTGCACAATATTATGTCTGTTGATCCATGAACACCTGAACATATGGCATTTCCATTTATTAACGTTTAATAATTTTCAGTACACAATATTGCCATTTTTTTCTAAAATTGATCCCTAAGACTATTATTATTAAAATTATTAATTTGATGGCATATAAATGAAAATATTTTATTTTCAAGTTATTTATACTATATTGTATTGTATTTGCATTGTATTCTGCCACATTCGTTTTTAAAAATATTGAATTTGTATAAGGAAATATTTCCAAATGTATTTTTCTTTCTAAATAATTGTTTGTTCTCTAGGTCATTTGAAATTCCATAAATATTTTAGAAAGAACTTGTTTGCCCATTACTTTATTGAATCCTACTGTGATTTGTTTACACTTGTTATGAATTGATAATTAGTGGATAACAGACTTCATACTAATATTGAGATTTCTATTCAATAACCATAGTTCTGTTGTCATTTATTTTGCTTTTATTTTAAATCACTAATCAAGAATTTTATAATTTTCTGTTGTCAAAGCTCAAGAACACCAGCTTTATTGGTGAACATGTTAGTATATTATTTTTGTCACAATGCAGACCACTCACCATATAGTAATGTGAATTGTCTTTGTATGAGGGTGTAAGAAAAAACTTAGAGAATCTTGGCTTGTGTTAGGTTATTCAAAACACAATTCAGGAAGGTGACTATATTCAACAGCATTCTTCAGAACGACAGTAACAGTAGGAGAAAGATAGATAGAGAGATAATATAGAGGTAGATGATAGAAAGATAGGCAAAAAGACAGATGATAGTTAGATAGATAGATAGATAGATAGACAGCGAAAGACCTGATCCAGCATAGAAAGAGAAGATAAATTACACCTGGGTCAATCAACAGTTTGAATCTGAGGCTCAAGTTCTAATTCTGTTTGAAAATAATGTCCCTTGCACATCTCTAAGTCTTTGTGAACTGAGTTACTTCCTCTAAAAACAAGCCTTCTCAGGACACAGTCCTAACTCTGAGCTCTCATTAGTATGGCTCAGAGGCAACCTGTCCATTTCTAGGCTTTGCTATTTGATTTTCAAATACCTTTGATCAGTGTGTTTCCCCCAATTTTCATTCATGTATATGTATGTACATGTATATGTATGTGTGTGCATATATGTATAGCAATCTTCCCTGTGCTACACTTGCTTAATATTAAGATATCTAGCAGGGTTACAAATACCCTTTGTATATGTGATTCTCAGTGCAATATTGAATTTGATAAATGTTCCCAGTAGAGTTGGATATTTGGGCAAACTTCAGCAGTCTTTTTCAACTTCTTATCATAGACTTTTTTTGAAAGAGGAAGACCCAGGTCCTTAAAAGAAACCTCTTCCCAGCATCCTGTGCACCTGTTCTGGGGCTGGAATCTATCTGAATGGGTCTTGAGCAGCCCCTGCAGCCCAGGCCTTGCCCTTCATATAGGTACTCTTTGGGCTCACAGACTCGTCATTTTAGTTCTCAAGCCTCAGGAACAGGAGAGCTCAATGACAAAGCCCCCATTGTGGAGACACATCTACTTCCTGGTTTGACTGAAATAGCTCCAGACTTCTGTCAGAATCTGCACATGGAGAGGGACTTTCATTTTCTCCACCAGTGTTTGCATGAGCTGCATATAGGCTTGGAGGACTCTGTTGATGGAAACAAGGTCCAGGATTCTGCATCCCACAGCAGGGCCAGCAATGCAGCTTCCAGCACATCCACTAAAGGTGGGACCTGTGTAATTCCCTCAACCCAGACTGGGCACTGGGATTTACTTGTGACAATAGGGGAGGCCTGAGAATTGGGAGGATCATGGGTTATTCCTTGTCAATGCTAATCGGGACACTTTGGCCATGAACAGGGTGGGATCCCAGGTTTGGGTGATGGAGGACAGACCCTGGCTGGAGGAAACAATTGAAACACCTAGATTCTCTGGAGCTCCAATGTCTGCAGTCGGGGAGATCCTCCAGCACTGTGAGGGGGAGGCAGCCCCTGTCCGTTGCTCAGGTGATGCTAGTTACACTGTTAGGGGAAAGAGACAGTCAGGTGGGTGTGGTTCATCTCTTACAGGGATGCTTGGCTTACACAATCCCCTCTGAAACACAAAGCCAGGATGGTTTGTTCCCTATGTGTCCCCAGCCTGCTTGTTGTTTTCAGTTCCTGGTCTCCTGTCCAGTGGACCTCAGGGCCTGTGATACATGGACAGAAATACTTCTTGGTCACACCTGCAATCACCTAAGCCAGATCCCTGCAGGAAATCTGTAATCTCTTTGTGGTTCTGTGTCTCTGCTTGAACCCTAAGGAATACAAATGGAAATAACAAAATTCCATGAGTTGAAGAGCAATATTGGCAAATACGAATAAAGAAAAGAAACAGAGTCTGAGGGTGACGAGAATGGTACTGAGCATGTCTGGAGCTTTAGGTGCTTAGGCTTCGATTCCTCTAATGACATCAACTTTGTCTCCCCTGTGGTTTTGGGTCTTCCCCAATTCCCTGTCTTGAGATGGTCTCTAAATATTTTTGCACACTAGCTTTAATTCACTATTATTATGCCAGTGTGGTAATGTTTTGGGGAGGGGAGAACAGCTGTATGTGTATTTCATATTAATCTTCCCTTTTATGGGTGTCTGGGTAAAGGCTCTATGTGGATTTCTGATGAAATCTCCTTTTAGGGGTATCTAGAGAACAGTCAATGTGTGTTTCTAAATAATTCTTCCTTTAGGGGTATCTGGAAAAAAGCTCTTTGTCTATTTCTGACTAGCCTTTCTTCTTCATATTGGAGTGACTCTATTTGTATTGTCACCTTGAGAACCTAGCAATTTATGAAGGTAAAGTCCACAGGACTGTGGTGTGTGCAGTCCCAGGAGCTTTCACCTCATATACTGCACACCTGTCCTCTGGACATATACATAATAATAAACATGGAAATGTTCTCTCCAGATTGTAGCCTCTGCTGCTTCAATTAAATGGGTGTCGTGTGAATTGGGTATTTCTGTCTCCTGATTTTTGCATTAGAGATGTTTCTACAATATTAGGTCCCTGAAAGGTCCAAGAAACATCTTTGACATTCAGTTTGCCTATATTTTTTCTTTTAGTCAGTATGGGATGAGGATTTTTAACTGTACATTGCAGTAGAAACTAGAAATTCCCTCAGAGGTAATCCTTGACATGCTACCACAATCGGGAATCGAATATCACTATGTGTATGTCAAACATACTATTACAGATATTTGAGATATTTCATTCTTCCCTTTTATTTGTTCATGAGTCAATGCGTTGACTCATCAGTCATAACTATACTATTGTAATGGCGTCTTATATATATGAGTTTTACAGAATTGATCCATTGTTGATGAAATGAACAAACCAATTTACTATGCAGGGTTCTATGAGCAAACCAAGGAGGAGAAGTTTGAAGGGTCCCACTAGACCAGTAACAAGAGTTGGTAGCCATGGGTTCCAATCAAACAAGGTTTGAAACCAGGATTTGTTATTTTGTCTTTCTTTTTGTCTTCTGTCTAAATTTTCTCAAACCTTTTGTAGGGTGTTTTTAATGACTCCTGATTTACTGGCATAAAAACAGCATGATTCCCCTAGTGTTACACAAAGCCCTCCTTGGGACAGGAACAATAAATCTAGACCTCTGCGATTTTGGAGCACCAGTTCTGCTAAGGATGCGACCTGGTCTTGTAGCTGATCCATGGCAAATTTGAGGTTTCCTATGTCTGCATCCATTTATTGAGCCGGGATGGATAGATCTAGTTCGCCACAGACTAGAGCTGTTGTGCTGAGAGTGGCAGTTCCAGCCAAACTAAGGCCTATTAAGGCAAGTACTAGCAAAGTGTGTTTTCCACGAGTGGCCAGGAGAATGGGCGGATTCAGCAAAAGTGATCCCTGGGGAAGGACATGGATGGCAAAACATAAGGCAGGTTCATAGCTTAACTTTTCAGTAGTAATATATTTGGTAAGTTCTATAGAGCATGCTAACCTAGTATTGGTAGGAGCAATATAAGCCATGGAATCTGAGATGGTTAGGGTGAGAGATAGATTACAAATATCAGAAAAAAGAGACACAGTTAAATTGAAGCTTGAAGTTAAAACACAAGATGTAGTACCAGTTATGTCTCTTATTGTGATGTGAATCACCTCTGGAGGGCATTTACTATTGTTACTAATAATGGATGCCTCAAACCCAAAGACTACATAATGAGGACATTTTCATTTTAAGCAAAGCCAGCAATGTGAAGCCAATTGAGGCAGAGTAACATTGAGCAGTCAATGCATGCTTGTTAACATTGGGAAAAGACTAGGGGGTTGTTGATCTGGTTTTGGGTATTGCATATGTGAGCCTGGGGTAATATTATTGTCTATGGGGGTCAGAGGCTTGTGTTCACTGAACAAAGGGTCTCCTAGTTCTGCCAATGGTCCTATAGGCCTATTATGAGTTTGTTATTATTGACCATCTGCAAAGGTCTTGGAGACCCTGTGACACAGAGACCCATATTATCACAGCCCCTAGAGAAGGGTGCAATAAGGATCCATGTGCTCCTTTACATTCCTGTATAACATTCCTTAGAGCTAATGGAGGGTGCACTTTCCCTTATCTCCTGTGCATTCCCAGCAGGCAGCGCCGGGAGATCTTTGACTTTTCTGTAGACAGCACTCAATCATTCCCCACTCTGAGTGGTCACAAGTCCTGTGATCTACATAACTTTTGTAACCACAAGTTGTGTGATTTGCATAACTTTTGCCTAAAGCATGATATCTTAGGTCTTGTATACTCCCTTTACTCTAGACAAGCTAGGAGATAACTCTGATACCGGGCACCAGGAAGTCTGGGTTTCTGAAAAGACAAAGTTAGCAAAGTTAATTTTTACCTAAAGTATGCATTTTTCCAAAACATAGCTTCTACTTGCTCATCATTGCGTCAGGGGTTAGGAACAAGATTAAAATGACTTCCTGCCCTTGGGCTGTCCTTTAATTTCCCACTTTTGCTCTTGGAAATATTCTTATGATATTGGGAAATGGGGCAAGATCGGTCTTCTGTAACTACTTCCTGCAGAGGTGGGTGGTAGAGGTGCCCCTAGCTATTTATTTCCCAGATCATGAACAGGAAATGGCAGGGTTTTAATTGAAACCTATTTGGATCTATTAAAGCAATGAGTGAGAGCACAGGCAGAAATTATTAAGTGAACTATGATGAAAAAGGCTATTTCCCTGAAAACAATGCTGGAAATGTGAATGTAGTCCCATAAATTATATGTATGATTAGCTAAAGCCTCTAATTTATCAATGTAATTTTAAATATTTTTTTGTAAATTATCTATAGTTGTACTTTAACAAAGAAATCCAGCCTCTTTGACAAAGTCTGAAAAAGAAAAATTGAAGACTTTAGAGACATGTAGATAGGTTGTAGTTTAAATTTGAGAATTTAAAACAGGTAAACATTGGCAAAAGAAAACAGTTTCTTGTTTTTATAATAGGTCTGATATACTTTCACAATGACTGATATGCTAGAGGGTAAAGCCCAGGTTATTTTGTTATTTTTTCTATGTTGGATTAGTAATTCTTGTGTCTGGAAGGAGATTTTAAAGTCATTTGTAATTTGGCACTGAAAAGCAGTATAGCTGATCACAAACTTCTGTGAGTGAAATTAACTTACCTGGTTTGCAGTTAGTTTGGGAGGTTGTGGGTTACATGTGGTTTCTGAAGTTTGTTTCTCACCTCACCCTAGAGAGACTGAATTGAGCACTTGAATAGTTTAAGTATTAAAGTGATTTTTAAAACATAATGTTATAACACAAAATTATAGTAGTTATTGTGAAAGTTACTTATTTAGCCAAAGTGATAGTTCAAAGATTTCGAAAAGAAAAATACCTCGCTTTTTTGTAATAAAGACAGTGGGAAAGGTGGGTGCTAACTGAATTTTGTCTCTTTTCCCCCCTCTGTTTTCTAAAGGAGAAAATTCCTTTGAAGATTATTAACTAAGAAGCTCATGTTCTGGTCTTTGAGTAACACTTTGGCCTAGCATTAGTGTACTTGTATTAATATTGAGTGTTTATAGAACATTTTTTCATATTTTTAAACAAAGCTTTATACACCTTGTTTGATATACTTATTTCATTTTTTGACATGCTTGAAGCTTTTATGTTTGTCTATAGTTTCCTTCCTTTATATAACTAGCCATTCTATTATAGAACAAAAATGTGCCATACAATATTCTTTTCTATACAAAATTATTTCTCTTTCCTTTTTATTTTTCCTTACCAAAAACATACCTTTATAGCAACAACTTTTGTTTAACATTTTTCCTTTTTTTTTAGTTTCCTTCTTTACCTTTTTCTGGAAAGTTGTTTTACATTTGTATTTTGAATTAATCTTTAATAACCTTTGATTAA
This sequence comes from Tarsius wallacei, assembly GCA_963574415.1. Lineage (NCBI taxonomy): Eukaryota > Metazoa > Chordata > Mammalia > Primates > Tarsiidae > Tarsius > Tarsius wallacei. The sequence goes on along the minus strand of CAUYQG010242081.1, from coordinate 960 downwards.
CATATTGCTATATTATTCCAACATGGATGGCCTGGACCAAATAGTTGGCACTTGTGTTAACTTAAGACATTAATTTGGGTTCCAGTGCCCTAATATTCATCTGAGGTTTGTTGGGGTGATGGTGAGCCCATGCCAGGCACTTTAGCAGATTCACAGGCCTCCTTAGTAGCTACCATTTCTGAGCCAGGTGTTCTCCTCACTCTTCAGAAGAGAGTACACCTACTTTCCAATAGCTCTTTGGCCTGTACGGTGGACAAGGTCCAGGAGGTTTAGACCTTTTTAAGGTAGCTATGCTTTCAGTGCCCACACAGACAGTAACCATAAGCAATCGACACCACCAAGTGTCTGATGGGCAGTTGGAGTTTTGTCAGAAATGGTGACTACCAAATAGGGTGCTTCTTTGACCCTCTATTTCTGCTGTCCTCCATCTTGGCACTGTTTCTTTTCTTAAGGTTTTGGTTGGATAAAAACCTTAAGAGTTACTTACATAGGTTATACATATGAAACTTTTTAACTATTTGTCTGTAGCAGTCTGATATAAAACCCTTTATAGTGAACAGACCACATGGATGTATAATGATTTGTCCCTACTTATTTATAATTATGAACAGACAAAATTGTTAAAAATCCTTATAAACTACTAAATTGTTGTCTTAGTTGTAAAGTGTGGACAATTAGGTGACAGTGATCAGTTGCCATCCTCATTGAACTCACACAGAGTACCCAGTATTTTATTCACCTAGCAGAAGATGTACAAAGCTTAGTAAAGGTAAATTAACCAGGTGAGAATGGCCAGTTCCCACAACTTATCATGTCACACAGGGTGTTTAGCATTTAAAGCGTTACCTGTCTTATAAGAGGGTGCTAGTTAGGCACAATCGGCGATTTAACCTTTTATATATAAAATACAACTTTAGTGAGCCTGATATAACAAACAGTGGTGTTATTTAGCACTAATGT
>CAUYQG010242077.1:0-23604 GCA_963574415.1 Tarsius wallacei | reverse complement strand
CTAATTCTCCTGCACCTTCCCAAACGACATTCCTTAGACCTAATGGAGGGTGTACCTCCCCTTATCTTCTAGGCATTCCCTGTAGGTAGGTTTCGGGAGGATCCTTGACTTCCCTGTAGATAGGGCCCAATTTACTGGAAGATCGAATCCCCACCTACTCTCCCTCTGAGCAGTTATAAATTTTGTAATTACAAGTTTCATGACTTTTATAGTCCTTGTCCAATGCATGATGTCTTAGGCCTTGTAAATTCCCTTTACTCTAGGCAAGCTTGATTGCCACTATGAGATATCTCTGATACCTGGAAGCCTGTTTCTGAAAAGACCGTCAGCAAAGTTAATTATACCTAAAGTGTGTATTTCTGCAAAAGCATAGCTTCTACTTTCTCATCATTGTGTCGGGGTTTAAGAACAAAATGAAAAATGGCTTCCCACTCTCGGTCTGTCCTTTCAATACCAGTAATCCTTTGAGAGTATTTTCAAACATTTGAATTAACTGCTTATTTTGTCTGATAAACTCTAACTCTACAATGACTCCTAACTATAAAAGTTTGACTCTAACTTTCCCATTGAACCTATTTATAAAACCCAAAGCATTTTGATAGCACCTTCAGCATAGCAGAATCATTACAGAATTCACGTAAATTATTTTAAAGGCATAATAGATCTCCAAGGACACCCTCATAGATTAAGTGTCAGAAATGAAATATTGCATTTCAACTGCATAGGTCTTTTGTAGGAGATATGAAAACAATAATCGGGCATCCTATAAAGTCCAGTTTCTGATACGCAATCCTATGGTCCAGTCAATTTTAGTAACAATTTGATAATATGCATGTTAGTGTCATACTCTCCTGGCAGGGACTCCATAATGTTAAGTCAGGCCCTCTGGGAGTGTGGGTGTGTCTGGTGTGTGATTCGATGCCACATGAAAGATGCAAAGAATTGCACAGAAGTTAGATTAGAAAATGTAGTTTGTTTATAAAGTAAATTAGAAAAAGAGAGAGAGAGAGAGAGAGAGGAGATTCACCTCCCCAAGATAGGGGAGGGAGTCAAACTTAAGAAAGCATGGCCTGGCCATAGCTCAAAGAGCACATGGCCACACCATACCTTAGCAAGGCAATAGCAGTGGAAATGACTAAGAAATGGCAAAAGGGTTGCTTGTGGTTGAGTCCTTTTAGCCATTTTCCTTGGATAGGGGAAGGTAACTGAGGTGATTGGGTAGTGGTCTGCTTCACGTCATTGTGAAGGGGTAGGTAAGTGCAGGTACTGATGTCAGGTGATGGACAGCAGACAGATGGGTGGATTACACACGATTGCTGCCGTGGTGGGGTCTGTCTGTGTCACGTCGGTCACAAAGGGTTGATTAGGTTAACTTGGGGGTTTGGGCCTGGAGAAGCTTTTCCTGCAAGTGACTTGCCAGACATTTGCAGTCCACAAACTCCTTGACCAAAAGATGGTCTATTACCATTTCTTTCTCTTTTTTTTGAGTCAGAGTCTCACTCTGTCGCCCAGGCTGGAGTACAGTGGCACGCTCATGGTCATCACAGCCTCAACCTGCTGGGCTCAGGTGATCCTTCCACCTCAGCCTTCCAAGTAGCTGGAACCTCAGGCATGTCCCACCATGCCCAGTTTATTTTTTGATTTATTGCAGAGACAAAGTCTCACCATGTTGCCCAGGCTGGTCTCAAATCCCTGAGCTCAGGCAATCCTCTGGCCTCTACCTCCCAAAGTGCTGGGATTACAGGCTTGAGCCACCATGGCCAGCTGTTATTATTTCTATGGCTCTGTCCTTGTCTTGCATCTGATGGAGATTTGCCAAGGGGGTGGAGTCGGCTGCTGCTTGGCCTGCAGTAGAGTCTGAGCACTTCCTAAAACCTGCCTACTGGAAATTTATCTATCTATATCTAACCTGTTCTAGATTCAAAGCGTATCAGGGGTACAGTCTAAGCAAAAATGGCTATGCTAAGGCAAAGAGACCATGCTAAACTAAATTTATTCTAGGTTTCTATAGGTACCTACTTTCAATGCATAATTTGGCTCTCTAGAGTGTACTCTACTTCAAATCCTGTCACCTAATGAGGATGTCCCAAACAATCAGATGATGTTTGTGAATTGAAAGGATTTATGTCAGTGAGCTTCATCAACATAAACTTCTCTATGCTTCAGAAAAGTATGCAATCTGTAGTGGAATATTTGGCAAATCACTCAATCTCATCTCTAAATGAGAGAATTCTTTAAAGACACTAATGCTAAAAAGTGTGATTAGCAATAAGGGGAGGTTGACTTTGGATCATGGGCAGTTCTTCAGAATGCTAGTTGCCAGCATAGTACCTCAGATATAAATGGGTGAAGGAATCAAAGAAGAAGGAAGGCCCATTCCAGCTTCCTGCCTAGCAATGCAAAAGATGAATACCTGTTTGCTCAACTTTTCTGTATTCAAAAATTCATACACAAAGCCCAGTGGTCTCTGGGCAGCAGGTGATCTGTAAATTCCCTTGTCTGTTTGCTTCTGCTCTAAGAGCAGCCTTATTGAGCTCTGTGATATTGCTGTTTCACAATTTCCTATACTGCTTCTTAGCCCTTCAAAGAATAAGGAAATCAATAAAGTTTCTTCTGTTTGTTTATTGCAATTTGGTATACAGTCACTTCAAAACCCCCTTTCCATGCTGGCTGTAACAGCTGAGGGAGGATAGAGGGGTAGAAAAGCGTTTCTTTCTTCAGGAGCTTCGTTATTTCTTTCCCTATTCCCTGTGGCCGAGTACAGGATGATTTAGCAACACAGCACAGTGAGGGGGATGTCATGATGGGCTCTGACATTGCCTGCCTGGGATGCAGGCAAGGGCCAGAATCGTGGCGATCGCTGATCACGCAGGAGAGGAAGCATACAAGCACCTCAACAACTGGACTCTTTTGCCAGCAAATCTTTGGCTCTCTTTTGAATTGGGGAAGATAACATTTCTAGCAGTAATTTTTATTTCCATACATTGTCAGGTTATTCAACCAAATGAATAATCATTTTTGACTGTTGCTGAAAACTCTCCCAGCCTGTGACTTGTGGGAGATTTTAAATAAAGCCAGTCACCAAAACAGATGGCCTCTGCTTTTAAAACTCACCTTTTTGGGGGTCAGATTATGCTTTAAGTCTGTCACACCTCCCATTTTAATAAAAATGTTAAATCTGGATCTATGAAAAATGCTGTCCTTGAAAATAATTTTACTTGAGTCTAACTTCAAATTTTTTTTAACTAAAAATAAGGGAAACAATTGTTCAGCGCCAGTAAATCTATACATATGAAGAGGGTGATGCTCTTCTTGGGTGCAGACATGGCGCTTCCTGAAAAAAAAAATCCACAGCTTAAAAGTATAGTCATTCTCCTTTTATTTATTCTTCAGTGCAGGATTGGCAAAGCTTTAGTTATTAGCATTGTCCTTTGTTAAGCTGAAAATAAATTGTTCTAGAATACACAGCTCCTTTGGGGACAGCTGTAGTTGCTTTGCTCTTAGCTGAAAAGCCACATCTAAATAGATATGAATAGTTTAACATAGTCAAGAGACACTGAAGGGAGACATAATAGTGTTCTATATGGCTCCTCACTAGGGCTAGTGATGATGACAGGCTCATCAGTGCCTTAGGTCAGATGATGGAAAGAGAGCTTCCTCATTCTATCTGCAAGAGGGAGTAAATCCGAGGAAAGAGTGAGGTAGTTGGAGGAGAAAATAATTCTCAGTGACTGAAGTATGTTAGAGTTAGAGTCAGAAAGAGACAGAAAATTCTTAGTAATGAGTAAGACCAATAATATAAAGATACAATGAAGTTGTAATCATTGCTTAATTATAATAATTGGGTAATTGGTGCATTGAAATTTGCACCAAGATAGAAACTATCAAGATTTGGAAAGAAAGAAAAAGAAAAAAAAAACTGGAAATAAACTGCCTTTAAAAAAAAAACTAGAAATATACAGCCTAAAGATGCAAGTAATATACATCAATCATTTACAAATCAAGCACACCCCTGAAGGTGTATAACATATAGTTCATTGCCACAATTCTTACTACAGCCCTCAGTGTGGGCCATTTTTAACTTCATGGCAAAGAATGTGAAATGCCCAAGCATGATTTTGAAGACAGCCATGGCAATGACTGAGGAGGTATAAATTGGTCAAATGAACAATGACTCTGGGAATCTGATGAGGAGAAGAGGAAAACAAGAGAACATCTATTTTCCAATATTTTAAGGTGTTTGTTTGCAGCATATAATGACTGAATTTTTCTCTTGTCATTTCTGAGAAAACAGGGCAAGTGAATGTAAATTAGTCTTGCCAATTATTCGGGGGGGAAAATGGTTTACATAGATGTGTATTGGCCCACTACATACTTAAGTTTTTAAATGCATGTGCACATTAAAATAGTACGCAGTGACTCATGTCAATACGTCACACTAGTCATGTATAGTTAATAATTATATAGCATGTTTATACTTAAACCTAAACATTTTTCTGAACTCACTCTTAATTCCTTAGCCAAGGTCTTCTACTACTCCACTATCTGTTTCCATGGTCTCTACATCTCCCAAGCACAGACCCCATGCTTCTGACTATTAGAAATACTCGGGGTTTCTGTCCTCCTGTCTCTGGACTTTTGCACAGTTCAATTAAAATTAAGGTTGTTTTTTTTTTCTGCTTTAAATTATCTTCATTTGTTAACATGCCCCATAGCCCCGAAGGCACAATTCAAATGTTCTCTTTTTCATGAAGACTTCCCTGACCTTCTTAACAAGGTTTAATAGTTATTTCCTTCTAAAATTTCAAAGCCTTTGATCCACTTTAATAGCACGAGACAGTCTGTCTTTTAGTGTATATTATCAATGTGTTATATTCTCTCCTGTGGTTGACATTAGATTTCTTGTCAATAAATTTCATGCCTTATTCATTTTGAAATATCCACAGTATCTAGAACTAACCTGTTTATAGTGGGCCTTCAAAAAATTTAGTTTTATAAGAGCCTTACTTATCCAAATGTATCAAGACTTAGAAAAATATGAGGTAGAAATATTAAGAATCTGTTTTAAAATATTCATTTTATTATTATTCAGTTACAGTGAGGCTAATACATTTGGGGGCAACTGCCATTGAAAAGATAGTTTGTTACTCACAGTTTCCAAAAGGAGGAGGCAAGCCACACCACCAGGGGACCAAACAGGAAAGCACCAGGGTCAGTCAGGAGGCAGTCAGAGAGGGAGAAAAACACGAGCTGAGTTCTTCTGGGTATATTCCCAGTAGGGGGATTGTGGTATCATCAGGTCACTCTATAAAAAAGATGCCTGCACCCTTATGTTTATTGCAGCATTGTTCACAGTAGCAAGAACATGGAACCAACAGTGCTGCCCATCAAAAGAGGACCGGATTAAAAAAATGTGGTGCATATATACAATGGAATATTATGCAGCCACAAAGAAGAACAAAATCATGAACTTTGCAGCAACGTGGATGGAATTAGAGCTTATAATACTGAGTGATCTCTCACAGAAACAAAGAACTGAGTATCACATGTTCTCACTCATAAGTGGAACTTAAACAACCGTGGGGGCCCACCTCATCAATAACTTTACCTGCACAATGACCATTTGTATGCCCAACCCTGAATTGTACCCCACAATTTCAAAATAAAAATTCAAAGAGAAAAAGAAAAAAACATGAGCTAGAGTCTTTATTGTATGCTTTGTTTGTTTGTTTTCGTTGTTGTTTTGCAAGAAGGAGTGGGAGAGACGGGGTAGACAGGCTAAGCAGGTTGAGCATAATTTCATCATGCTGGGGTTGGGAGGAGAGAGGGATGTAGGGATTGCCTAGTTGTCTGATAGTTGGCCCTGGAGTGATTAGAGCAGAGGAATAGTGACCCTGGTGTGTTAGACCTGGATAAAGAAAGTAGTTGGGGTTGGAGGAGGATTGACTCTGGATTGATTAGTTTGCATATGAAAGGCACACTGATAGTCCAAGTTATTTGCTATCTCTAGAAATTAACTACCCTGGAGAAAGGCAGTGCGGCCCTAGATGTCACATCAGAAATACAGAATAAAAAGGCATGGTTTTATGTAGGGTCTTCTTGCCCACTGGAGATTACCACCTCTTTCTCATAAGCACCCACTGCCTATCTCAGTACTTCTTATTCTTTCTCCATTCATCTGCTTGTGAAAAAATTTAGTAACATTCCAAAAGCACCATCAGAAAATATGTGTTTTCCATAGAACTTACAAATAATTTAGATTTGTCCTTTTATGTATCATGACATACATCTCTTTTCTTTTTTGTGTTTTTTTTTTTTTTGTTTATTTTTTTGAGTCAGAGTTTCACTGTCACCCAGGCTGAAGTGCAGTGGCACGCTAACGGCCACTGCAGCCTCCACCTGTTGGGTTCAGGCAATCCTTCCATCTCAGCCTTCCAGGTTGCTGGAACTACAAGCATATGCCACCACGTCCAGCTAATTTTTTGATTTATTGTAGAGATGAGGTCTCGCCAAGTTGCCCAGGCTAGTCTCAAACCCCTGGGCTCACGCAATCCTCTCACCTCTGCCTTCTGAAATGCTGGGATTATAGACGTGAACCACCACACCCAGTGACATACATTTCTTAAAACTGAAGCACACTCCATACAGAAAAGTATACTCATCTAAGCGTATACAGCTTAATGAATTATAATGAAGTAGTAGCATTTGTTTATAATCTAACAATTTTTGGGGACATTTTGACAAAATATTGCATTTCTTTATAGTGTTGCATGGTGTTTGGGGTGTTTGTTTTATTCCAGAATATCTGCACTCAGATCCTGGCTCTGCCACTTACCATCTGTTACTGTTAGGCATGATACTTTTCTGTTAACCTTTCTCAATTTCCTCATATGTAAAATGGGGATACTAAAAATAACTTTCCTGTAGGGTTGTTGTGAGGAATAGATGTGCTTTGAACAGTTTCTGGCATATAATTCATGCTCAATAATATTTGCTTTTATTATTACTGAAAAATAGTATGTTAAATGCACAATTAAATGTGTTCTGATGACAATACATAATGTAAGAAACTCAAAGGGTGTTTCCAGGTGCTGGCCTGTCATTCTCATCTAAGTTATGGTCCAAGAATTCTATAATTGGCTTTTTGTAGATCTTATTTCTTTTTTTTTTCTTTCTTTTTTTTTTTTTCTTGAGTAGGAGTCTCACTCTGTCACCCAGGCTGGAGTGCAGTGGCACACTTGCGACCACCACAAGCTTTGACCTGCTGGGTTCAGTTAATCCTTCTGTCTCAGCTTTCCAAATAGATGGAACTATAAGCATGCGCCATCATGCCCGGCTCATTTTTTGATTTATTGTAGAGACAGGCCTTGCCAAGGTGCCCAGCCTAGTCTCGAACCCCGACTTCAGGCTCTAACCTCAACCTCCCAAAGTGCTGGGATTACAGGCATGAGCCATCGTGCCTGACTATTTCTTTTTAATAAGCCAGATTGTCCAAATATCTTTTTATTTCTTCCTTTTTTTTTTTTTTTTTTGAGTTGGAGTCTCACTCTGTCACCCAGACTGGAGTGCAGTGGCATCCTCCCGGCCACCGCAGCCTCGACCTGCTGGGCTCTGGCGATCCTTCCGCCTCAGCCTCCCAAGTAGCTGGAACTACAGGCGTGCGTGACCACACCCGGCTAATTTTTTGATTTATTGTAGAGATGAGGTCTCGCCAAGTTGCCCGGGCGGGTCTCAAACCCGCAGTCTCAGACAATACACTCACCTCAGCCTCCCAAAGCGCTGGGATTACAGCCTAAGCCACTGAGCCCAGCCTATTTCTACTTATGATTATAGCTTTAGTACTAGAGCAGAGCTTAGACCTTAATGTGTACCCAATAAAAATTTTTGAAAGTATGAATAAACTGTTACTCTTTGCTTTTGCCATTATTCTTGATTCTAGTATGAAATAACAAAATTTACTACTTGTAATCTGCTAAGGGCAGGAAAACTAAATGATCCAATATGGGTAGGTTCACATGTAGCTCATACTGAGATGTAGACATGTCCAAACACCATCAAGGGAATTAAAGAAAAAAATTCTCCTTTCTAGGAAAGAATGAATGAAGCATAGCAAGTCGATCCATATTTAAGCTTGACAGTACACTTTTGTGTTTGTTAACTTAATTTTAATCCTCATCCAGTTCCATAGACTCATATCAGGGTTCTACAGGACCATGAATATCAAAAACACTGTACACTAGAAACACTGCACAATGGGATGCCAGCAACGAAACTCTGCAATGCCTCTCAGCAAGTACAAAGATGCATAGTCTCTCCTTTCTCCACTTCTCTCCTATTTTGCCACAGACTCATCTTGAAGCTCTGACGTTGGAAGTTTCACTCCCATTCATTATTGACAATGACTCCTAATGATAGACTAGTGACATGGTGTAGTGATAATGAACAGAGGCAGAAATACACTGAAGAAGGAGGCGGGTTCATCAAAGCAAAGGATTCTTAGAAAGAATAGTAGACATGCCCATTGGAAGTGACAGTGCCCACTGGAAACGGAAGTGAAGTTCAGCAAATGGTTGGAAGCAGATGACTAGTTTGGTGATAGCAATTAAGACGATTCCAAGGGTCTTTTTTATTTAACAGATGTTGTAATAGGTTCCCAAAGATGTCCATTCCCTAATCCTTGGAACCTGTGAACATGTTATCTCACCAGCAAAAATGGTCTTTACAGGTGTGATTAAGGACCCTGAGATAAAGAGTATCTTGGATTACACAGATAGGCCCAATCTAATCACATGAGTCTTTAAAAGCAAAGAAACTTTTCCAGCTGCAAATAACTGAAAAGATGGTGACATAGAAAATATTCTACCTGTTGTTTCTGGCTTTGAAGATGGAAGAAAAGGTCATGAACCAAAGAAAGTGGAGAGCCTAGAGTTTGTAATACTGAGTGATCTATCACAGAAACAAAGAACTGAGTCCCACATGTTCTCACTCATAAGTGGACCTTGGACAATTATAATACTATAAGAAAGGGATTGGCAGTAGTAGGATACTGCTGGGGGGAGGAGTGGGATTGGCATTAGTGGGAAACTGCCGGGAGTGGGGGGCTCACCTAGTCAACAAGGGTACCTGCATAATGAACATTTGTATACCTCACCCTGAATTGTACTCCACATCTTCAAATTTAAGACTTAAAAAAAATAAAGTGGGGAGCTTCCAGACTCGAGAAAAGGCAAAGAAAAATTCTCTTCTAGAGCCTGCAGAAAGAAACAGCACTGCTGACAACTTATGAGACTCCTGTGAGATTCTGAGATTTCTGACCTGCCGGACTATAAGATAATACATTTTTATCCTTTAACTTACTATAGCATCAACAGAAAATGAATACTAATATTTATCGGGTGCCATCACAACAGTGTGCAAGATAGACCCAATCCCTGCCCTAATGAGACTGACAGTGCAGCAATGTGTCTAAACCAGGTGAAAAACCATTGTACATACAAGATAGGGAGGGAACTTCTTATTAAGGCACTTGCCTTCTCCTATGTTGTCTTCAAACCATACGCCAAATGTTAACAACTTCAGAATCAGCTTTTCTAAAATATGCCCACCACAAAAGCATAATACATTTATGTAACTTCAAAATCTTTTATTATTGAGGTAAAGTAGTACTCAAAAATTAATTTTTTACACCGGTGAGAATACCTATTAAAAAGTCAAAGAACAACAGACGTAGGTACAGATGCAGAGAAAAGGGAACACTCATACACTGTTGGTGGGATTGTAGTGGGGGGGGATCCAAAAAAACCCCCACAATTTATTTATAAAAAATTGTGCATTTCTTCTTATATATTTAAACTTGTCACCTTCAAAGCATTCCTCATTGGATGCAATACATCTATTGAGATGCTTTTTCCGCTGATCAAAACAGTTTTTGAACTCATGAATTTTGATGCCTTTTAGTGCTTCTGCCATTTTTTGTTTTACCACTTCCACATCAGTAAACTGTTTCCCTTTGAGGAATTTTTTCATCCGGGGGAAAAAAAAAAGGAACTCGAGGTGAAATGGGGTGACTAGGGAAGAAAGGGTATGAGCATAATGCCGTTTTCGATCAAAAACTACTGAACACTCAGCATGCTGTGGGCAGGTGTTGTTACAGCGGAGGAACCAGTCACGTGTTTTCCACAACTCGGGACATCTCTTCCTCCAATCGTGATGCAATCTTCCCAAAACATACAGATTAAAAACTTTGGTTGACTGTTTGATCTAGAGGAATAGATTCTGAGTGTACTTCAAGGAATCTGCCCTCCAAAAAAAAAAAAGATAATTCTGTTTTTTTGAGGATTCCTTCTCATAAACTAGTTCAACCTCTATGGAAAAGAGTATAGAAATTTCTCAAACAACTAAAAACAGAACTACCATTCCACCCAGCAATCCCACTACAAAGAATCTACCCAAAGGAGAAGAAATCATAAAAAAGATACCTGGACTTTTATGTTTATTGCAGCAGTATTTACAATAGCAAAATCATAGAACTTGTCTAAGTGCCAATCAACGATTGACTGGATAAAGAAAATTTTGATACACCATGAAATCTACACAGCCATAAAAAAAAAGAGTGAAATCGCAGCAACATGCATGGAACTGGAGAACATCATCTTAAGTGAACTGACTCCGAAACAGAAAACCAAACACCACATGTTTGCACTTATTTGTGGGAACTAAATGGCCACAGAGATACAAATACTGGACACTGGGGACACAAAAGAAGGGAGATGGGGAAGGAGGGCTAGGGCTGAGAAGTGACCGATGGTACACAATGTTCACTGTCTGGGGAATGGGCCACTTGAAGCCCAACCCCCACCAGTATGCACTATGTCCTTGTATCTACATTGTTTTAAATTAATTTTTTTAAAAGGGTAAATAATTCTACAGCATTGTTTAAGAAAAGCTGCCAAAAGGGCTGAGGGGGAATAGCTAACAATGAACTTGGCAGAGGTCATAAAAATAAGCAACATACAGAGTTAAACACAGAAGGCTGTGTCCGTGTGTATGTCCAGTTTAGTAAAATTGGTTATTTATTAGCCACTATACAGAAGCATAGCTTACATATATACTTATGGCACATTAACTGATTTTAGGTCAGAAACAACTTAAGAAATGAAGCATGTCCTTTCGTTATTTGACTTCACAGTTATATTTGGATTTGTATCTAATTCAAAATATTAAAGTGCGTGCCATTTCCTAAGGAATAAAATGCTTTCCTTTTTGGTATTCACCAACAAAGTCCAATTGATTTAACTAGGAAGACAACAATTGAAATGACTGATTAGTTTTAATAATCAGTTTGACTTTTTGGTGAAGATTAGCATTCTTAACCACACCATGACTCCTTGTAAAAACGCATTCTAATTATGTGAAGATAAATTAGAATGTGGCAAGGGTCCTTAGGAATGGGAATCAAAGCCTTCTATCTGACTTCAATAAAATAAAGGACAAGTTTTTTTCAAGAACAAATACAGAAACTATTTTATGGTATATAATTAACAACTCTCGTGCTGAGAATTTCTATAGACACTATCTTCATGAATGAGGTCAACTTAGTTCCTAATTTCCACTATTCCATTATAAGTCTCTAGTGTCCATGAGGATTTCTTAACCTTGACATTATTTCTTTACACTTGGGACTAATTACTTATTGTTGGGACTGTCTCGTGCATTGTAATATTTAGCAGCATCTCTGGCTTCTAACCAATACCAGTAGTATCCACACCTGTCTCCAGTTTTGACTATCAAAATCATCTCCAGAGGCTGGGTATGGTGGCTCTATGCTTGTAATACCTGCACTTTGGGAGGCCAAGGTGAGAGGATTGCTTGAGCCCAGAAGTTCAAGACCAGCCTAGGCAACATAGCAAGACCGCGTCTCTATAAAAAATACATTTAAAAAATTAGCCGGTAGCCGGGCATGGTGGCACATGCCTATAGTTCCAGCTACTTGGAAGGCTGAGGCTGAAGGATCACCTGAGCCCAGCAGGTCGAGGCTATGGTGGCCATGAGCATACCACTGCACTCCAGCCTGGGCAACAGGCTCAAAATATATGTATTTTATATATATATATGAATTAGCTGGGAGCTGGGGCACGTGCCTGTAGACCCAGCTACTCAGGAGGCTGAGGCAAAAGGATCACCTGTACCTAGGAGGCAGAGGCTTCAGCAAGCCATGATCCTGCCACGGCATTCCAGCCTGGGATACAGTATGAGACCCCCAACTCAAAAACAAAACAAAACACTGTCTCTGGAAACAGTTTCCATTAGCGGAGCATGGGGGAATTTTCTCAGAGTTAATTTTATAACTTATTTAACATTCAACACTGACAGGTCTTTCATTTTAACAACCAACCTCTTTCATCTTCATAGCCAGAATTAAAATAAAACTTCAAAAATACTAGTAATTTCTAGAAACAACACAATATTCTGTTAGCCACTTTCCAAAATCATTTTATAGACCCCATTCTAGCTAAATCAAAGAACATTTATGTATGATAATTTTTAAAAGGCAAAATCTTAATGGAAATTTAAGAATTATATAAATATTGTATACATCTTCCAAGAATAAAGATTTTTTAAAAATCACAGAATAGTAGGTAAAGAAGAATTACAAAGTGTAACCCTTTGTCATGAAACAAATTGGTGACTAAATTACCCAGGATGTAAAATGTGTGAGATCACATAAAATGTTAAAAATACATAAAATGTAGTTATTTCTATAAGTTTACTTACAGAATGCTTAGTGCCCAGAGAGGAAACAGTATGCAGAGATGGGTGAGAAGAGAAAGGAATTTCTAAAGGAAAATGCTAAATTATATGTCATTTCTATTCCTTCCACGGCCAGAGTAACTTAGGGATCTATTTACAGCACACAATGGCTAGGATTATGAATGGTGACACATGCTTGATAGTTTCAAAGAAATATTATTTAAAAGTCTCTGAATTCTTTAAAAGTGGAATAGCACTTCCTGAAAATGTAAAGTATCATCATAGACAATTTGAAAATAGTTCTATTCTCTGAAGTCACGTTCTAGAGAGTCACCTAGATAAGAAACAGAGCTCAAAGATTTCCACAATTGAGTGTTATGTGAGTGAAACACTAAGGAGAAAATATTGGCTTATTTGAGCAGATGATATATTTAAGAAAGTGGACAAAGTGTATAAAACCCAAGGTAACCTGGGATAGTACCACCATTTTCATACCCATATGTTTTAGGTATATTGCAGTAAGTTAATATCTAGATCTGTTATTTCTGGAGTCTCAAAGTTAGCACAGGATGGAAAAAAGTGGCTTTTATCAGAAAATTTGTAGAAAAAAATCAGCATTGTAGATTGATGACTTAGCAGAGATAGTTTTTTTTTTTAATCATCCTTTTTTATTTTGCCAACACATACACAAAATGGGAAAAATAGTTTCTGTAATGACCTAGATCAAATTTCCATTTGTGCATTCTACATAGCTGGTGTTAGGTGTGTAATCCTAGATTTTAGGAAATCACAGCATGTTTAGAGAATACTAACCTCACTTCTAAAGGATGAATACTTTTGAGTTTTTCATTTTTAAGTTACCAGGTGAATTCCTGTGGTGTAATATAGAGAAAAAAATCAGATCTTAGAGTACAATGCATGCACACACACACACACACATACACATATACACACATACATAGATATACATAAGCAGGCTATGTGGGGTTTTTTTGCCCTTAGGAGATTGAAATTTGATTTACCAAGCTAGCAGACAGGCTGGCCATTGAAATCAAACTGCTCTCTGCTTCTCAAAACACTAGGCATGAGGGTCGTTTCTTCTGATTGGTTATCCCTGGAGAGAAGTAAAGAGCAGAGGGAGAAAATATTGTGGCCAAATGCACCTGAGCTAGCTGCTGGATCAATGGTCAGTATCAGCAGGACTCTATTTAATGAAGCTTACACCAGTGTCACCGCCTTGCTGACAACAGTGGGTAGCGCTGGTGCCAATGCAGAGGAAGCGGAATCTATTGGAAGACAAAATAATTGCTTCATTTTGCGGTACAAAGATATAAATCTGATTTTTGTGTACATGAGAGCGAGCTTTAAATCCTTAACTGGAAGAGGGCCTCGCACAGAACACAGAGTGAAACATGATAGAAAGAGATTGTGCAAGGCAATCTGGTTCACAGAACTCCGGGAGAATTGGTAAGAGGGCTTTATAATCAAGGAATTGCAGGCTCGATGGGCAAACACTCACCCAAAAGCATGCTGTCTTCCTTACAGAGAGAAAATAGTTGTTTTCATTTGTGGTTTTCCGTGATAAAGTGTTTTGACAAATCAATAGAAGCAGGGGAAAAAAACCCACTGATGTGATTTACACATAATTTACCTCATTATTAAGGGGGAGCCTCAGCAGGACACTTCTCCCGAATGCGGTATCTTACATACAGTCGAGAATTAAAAGGCTAATGGAAGTGACAGACCCACCTCAGAATATCCATGTCATGTTTGCATTTTCTTGAATTTCCTTGAACTGCCTTTGTGCTGGCAAATAAAATTATGAGACAGTTAAATCTTTTTCAGGACATGTTTCTAAATGTCACTAGGATTAAAATAAGGTACAGTTTCTCTGAAACCATGCAATGCAACCTAAAATTAAGGAGCTCATATCACAGCTATAGCATACATGAATATTTTCATATTTCTCCATCCTAGTCCACCTTAAATGCAAATCAAATAAAAAATGCATTATGCTTGTTTTTAAGCATTAGGATATATCAGTCCTTCAATAGATACCTGGAAAAATCACTAAAACAGACCCAAACTAGCTTAAAGCAGCTGTCTTGTAGTAGTAGAAAACTAGAGAAACGCACTTGTCTTAACAATTTTAGTGTAATAGTGTATGAATTCAAACTGATGGTCATCTAAATTGTAAACCATGATTTTCAGAGGCAACCAGCACTTGCCATGACTGTTTTATTTTTTAAGATTTATTTTTATTTTAATAGGCATAGGGGTTTACACTGTTGCCCAGTTAGTCTTGAACTCTTGGGCTCAAGGGATCCTCTCACCTCGGCCTCCCAAAGTGCTGGGGTTATAGGTGTGAGCCACTGCACTTGGCTGCCATTATTTTTTTAAATGAACCACTGCCTTTGAACTTTTATCAACATTTCAATATTATTTCCAAAATCTCCTTTTTTGATATCTTCCTAACATTTCTTCATCCATTAATTTTCAACACAAATATTCATTTTGATTATTTTCTCCTACCACTTCAAGCCTGTGTGACCTTGGGCAAGTCAATATTTTGAGCTACACTTGCCAAATTTTATAAAAAGAGGGATAATTGTCATAACTACTTAATGAAATAATTAAAACAATTGAAGAAAACAATATAGGGGATGTGTCTAAGCATCACATCTGGCAGTTAGAATGTCCCCAACGAATACAAATTAAATATAAATACATTTCTTTTATTTTTAATCTCTTTGAACACATTAACAGAGGTCTACACAGAATACTAAAGAAGTGCCTTGTTTGGTTTCCTTCTTCATCCCTCCTACTGCTCGTTTACTTTAATCACTTCCTTCAGGGTCATTCATTACTCTAACTCTTCACCCACCATACCTGCTAAGCTGGCTTTTCTTTCTTTCTTTTTTTTTTTTTTCTGAGTATCCTTATCAGCAAGCCATAAATGGGAAAGGGACAAAAATGAATTAAACAAATGTCCTGACACATCTTTATTTAGTTTTTTGATGCAATTTTGGATATTCATGGGAGATTCCTCAGCAATCATCAAATAACAGTGTGAGAGGTGAAGAAGAAGAATTAGAACAACACCTGACTTTTTCAGGGACTTGGAAAAGCCCCTTATCCTTCTGGGTTTCAGTTTTCTCAACTGTTAAATGGGGGCAATGCCATTATCTTCATAGAGATATTGAGAAAATACATATAAGTGAACTAACGTATGCAAATGTTCATTCGCCGAGTATTTGTTGGGCACTGGCTCTGCTAAACACTGAGACGCAGCAACAGTCATGACAGACATTATCTCTGCTCTCAAGGGACTTATAACCTGGCATAGAAAGTAGAAATTAAAAGTAACAGAATATTTAATTATGGGAGATATGTGTTATAAATATGACATACAGTGCATTAAAAAAGCATATTTCAGTGGTTAGGAATATCCGGAAACACCAGGAAAAACAAAGAGTTTAGTGTCAGCCTTATTTTGAATAGTTGTTAGATGCAAGGTATATAGGGACTCATACAACCATTAAAATGGAGAAATGTCTCCTGATTATTCATTTTATGCCATTTTAATTCAAGGCTGCATTGTGAAAATAACATATAGCTTCAAATACAGACATGAACATTTCTGGATACGATAAAAAGATTGTATTTTGTATAATGATTGAGATAATCAAGCACACATTTCAGGCTGTTGAGGATAGTAAATGTTGAAGAAGAAAGTAAGTGTTAACCAACAATATCCATTCCTTAGTGAGGTATTGATAATCAGGCAGAGATGATTGTCAGAAGCTTTCAATATTTCCTTTATTCATCCTTCATTTATTAAACAAGTATTTAAATGCCTCTATGCCAGGCACTTAGGTTATATTTATCCCAGCTCTGGGCAAAACTGCAGACATTTATTCCATATATTTCCTAGGCACTTCTCTGTCCTCTCTTCCCTCGTGCTCCCTTTGGACAGGTCACAGTCCTTCCTAAGTCCTCACACTGTAGTCTTTTCTTGAAAAATTCCATTTAGTGAAACTCCTTTTCAAATCAAAACTACTCATCCTTTTGCAGCCAACTCTTCGTATTCTCTCCAGACAGTGGACTATAGCAAGGAGAAAAGAACTCTGTTGAGCCTTTTGTTAATACTCTTCTTGAACTACATTTTACTCTAGCCATTGCTGAGCCAACAAGCTTCACCCAGGTAAAATCCGTAGTACCTGATCTCAGCTGCTGTACTGAATTCTCTGGTCTGCCCAAGGCTTTGCTGATGCTAGCTAGGGTAAGGGATGCCTGTGCAAATTGGCCTGGCACATATGCATGCAAAGGCCTCTAAGTGAGGGGGTGGGCATCCCTGCCCATGAGCAATGCAAGACAGAAACCAGTATACAAGTGCTTTCCTTTCCAATTCTCTAGGTGGACAATTCCAGGCATGCTTTCTCCTGAAGGCACTGAGTTTGTCCCAGAAGGATTGAGTTTGATTCCCCCAGTGGTGAGGAACTGAAGAAACACCTTTGCATTGTCTTTTTCTCCTTCCTTATTTCACTCTTGCAAAATCTCCCACCCTCATTCCACATGATCACTTCCCAAAATAAATAGCCTTCATGCAACCCTTTGTCTCAAACTGTGTTTGGATTGGAGTGGAGGTATGCCCAGGCTAAGATACTTACTGCCATCATTCATATGTGTACTTGAATCACCATGAATAGGGCAGATTGTGAGATGTTTCCAGAGTGTGCTATGTGCCTTAAAGAGATAAAAAAAGAACACTATTTTACAGAGTGACCAAGTCAACGAGGTCAGGGATTCTAGTGGGAGACATGGGCATGTGGTGATATCATATTAGATAGAATGGTCTGGAAAGTCCTCTTAAAGAGGAAACCCTTGGATTGACACCTCAAGGATAGAAAGGAACTGGTTGAGGGAAAGTTGGGTTGGGAGAAGGTTCATTTACCTTCAGTCAAAACAGAAAGTTCCTGATGCAACTTAGATAGGAGTATCCCGAAAATAGAAAGAACATCAGAGGAGTGGGAACACAGTGGTAGAGGTAACTGGATGCCAGATTGTTCTTCAGGTCTTTTCAGGTCATGATAGTTTGGATTTTATTTTAAGTACCTCAAGAAGCTATTGAAAGGTTTTTAGTAAAGAAAGAAAAATGACATAATTTATATTATGAATAGTTCATGCTGTCACATGGAAAACTGTGGATAGGTGGGAGTGGAAACAGGGAGAACCTCAGAAGATTCAGGTGATAGAAGACAGTGGTTTAGACTTGGGTAGTGGCAGAGGACAGAAAGAAAGTCTAGCAGTGCGAGGGACGTACAGGCTTCACCTCCCAGGTAATATTTGATTACAAACCAAATTTAAGCCTGTAATTCAGCACTTTGAGAGGATGAGGCGAGAGGATTACTTGAGACCAATAGTTAGAATCCAGCCTGGGCAACACAATGAGACTCCATCCCTATAAAAATTAAAAATAAATACATTTACATTTAATTTGATTTCTTGTTGATTAGATGTAGTGGCATACATGTTTAAGGGTGGGAGGAGTACCTAGTGTCCTTTCCCTATTCTGGGGTTGCCAGCTCCACATAGAATAAAATAATAATTTGGCATTCTACTTTTGTAAGAATGTGGGTTCTTTGTTTAGCATATGTCATTCATGAAAAAGTTCTGTTCTCTTAAATCAGAATAACTTTTTAAAAAGTCCATTTGTATTCTGTGCCATCTTGTGATGATGCTGACGCACGGGAGCTTTCCGCAAACAATACCAAAGTGAATGTCCCTACCCAGCCCTGCGAGAGAAGCAAGAAGTTCTTGTTTAAAAAACAGCAACAGGAGTTTCATAATCTAGCTCATATGCAATGTCAGGTTAATAAATATTAACCCAGAGCTGACATTCTAACTTTACGAGAAATAATGGAACACTAATAATCAGGACTGACTTGTACAACAGGCTGGAACCATTTTCTTGGGTGTTCGCTGCATGTTAACAGATTACTAAAGGAGTCCATACTTATGGAGGTTAAAAAAAATATCCAATGGCTGCAACATCTATCTACAAATTAAGACATTTTAAAAAGAGATGCCATTTGTTGAATTCATTCTGGGAAATTTACTGATTTTAATTAATAGTTATGCTTGCCTGGTTTCAAATGTTTACATTATAGGCATGTATCTGGATGATTCATTAATAACTTCACCCTTGTTTTTTCTGATTCTCTAAATTTTATTGTTAAATGTCTCCTCCCTTTCCCTTTTTCTGTCACGTAAACGACTATTACTGCATCATTTCCCTTCCTTTGTTATAGATAGGGTTAGAGCGGTCTGCAGGACCAGGGCTCCAGAGGAGGTTGGACCTGAGGAAGCAGCTGGGCCTGCAGGGACTCCAGGGTGGGGACAGAGGAAGTAGTGGAATTCTGTGAGCCTGGGACCAAGGAGGTGGTCTGAGCCAAGGAGCAGTAGGCAAGGTCAGAAGACTGGTTACGTGCAGTGGACATGAGCAAATATTGACAGTGAGAGGTTTCTCACTATCAGATAAGAGAGTTAAAATTTGGAAAAATGAAAAAAACCGGTCGGGCTCAGTGGCTCATGTCTATCATCTCAGCACTTTGGGAGGCTAAACTGAGAGGATTGCCTGAGCCCATGGGTTCAAGACCAGCAGCAACTTGGTGAGACCGCATCTCTACAATAAATCAAAAAATAGGCTGGGCATGGTGGTACGTGCCTATAATTCCAGCTACTCGGAAAGCTGAGGCAGAAGGATCACCTGAACCCAGCAAGTCAAGGCTGCAGTGGTCATGAGCATGCCACTGCCCTCCAGTCTCGGTGACAGAGTGAGACTCCAACTCAAAAAAAAAAACCTGTGGTGTTGGATTAGAACGAAAAGCATAGCTATAATCTCACAATTTTGCTTTTAGTATAGACAGATAAATATAAATATGGAAATAGATGCAAGTATGTGTGTATGCATTTCTTTACTTTGTTTACTGAAAGGGTCCAGAAGCAATGTCATTCTACTAGAAATGATCACATTTAGCATCCAGCTCTCAATTTCTAAATATCATTCTCCAATAAATAAAACCAGGGCTTCTTGGGGAAAAAAAAAAGACTGATTCTAAGGTTGGGGACAGGAAGATTAAGATGAAACCATAATATCTTTTTTGTGTCATAAAGTAGGGAAATGCTAAAAAAAACGAAAAAGAAAAAAAAAGATAGGGATTTGCAAAAAAGATAAAGGGGCCAGCTTGTAGGGGCCCCCACTAACTAAATAAAGGACATTTTATGCCACAAAATGTAATAATAGTAACTGATTTTAACCTGTTGAGTAATATAGGAATCTATATCCATACTGATATAAGTAATAAAGAAATAAATTATGAATTGAAGGAAAAGAGAATGTTATTTCTTTAGTAGAATGTCAACCAGCAGATGCAGAAGGAATCATGAAATTTGAGTTGTCATTTGGCAATAATCATAAAAATAATCATAGTAATAATCATGGCAGGCAAGAACAATCAATGGGTACTAAAACTAGTGGGTAAATGTGTACTGAGAAACACAATATTCACATATTCTCAGACTATCTACCCACAACATACTATTGATTCAAATAAAGAAAGAAAACAATAATTTTATAGGTGCAGTCACCAACTTACCAAATGGTCAAAGTTTGTATCACGAGTCATGGACAAATTGACATTCTTTCTTCATGAAAGGTTGCACTGAGATAAACTCAGCATCATTTCTGTGATATTCTTGCCAGAATCTAATCATGAGGAAATACCAGACAAACCCAAGTTGAAGGACATTCTACAAAATAACTGGTTTGTACTTTTCAAAATGTAAAGATCACGAAAAATAAAGAAAAGACAGAGGACTTATTCCAGATTGAAGGTGTCTAGAGAGAGATGATAACAAAATACAGCATATGATCTTTGGTTAAATTCTGAGTAAGAAACAAAAATACTTTTTGCTATAAAGGGCAGTTGGTGAAATTTGAATGTGATTAGGTTAAATAATAATATGGAATCAATGTTAATTTTTTAATTATTATGGCTATATTGTGGTTTTGCAGAAGAGGTTCTTCATCTCTTAGAAAACAAAAGCGAAAATGCTAGGGGTAACAGGCAACAGGTTTGCAATTTGCTCTCAATTGGTTCAGGAAAAAAAAGGTAGTATAAAAAGACAATAAAAAAGCAAATGTGGCAAAATATTAACATCTGGGGAACTTGGGTAAAAAAACTCAAAGGAGTACTTTGTGCTAGTCTTGCAATTTTTGTAACTTTTTCCAAATTAAAAGTATTTTTTTTAAAGGCATAGATTCCAGCACTTTAGGAGTCCAAGGTAGGAGAATCACTTGCGCCCAGAAGTTTAATATCAACCTGGGCATCATGGCGAGAGGGCTTGTCTCTACAAAAAAGTACAAAAACTAGCCAGGGACAACCCCCTCGGGTCCCCTCCCACTGTGGGAGCTTTTCTGTCTGCTCAATAAATCCTGCTTTAAACAAACAAACAAACAGACAAAAAACTAGCCAGGTCTGATAGTGCAACCTATAGTTTCAGCTACTTGGGAGGTAGAGGTGGGAGGATCGCCTGAGCCCAGAAGGTCAAAGCTGTGGTGAGCCATGATCGTGCCACTGCACTCCAGCCTGGATAACAGAGTGGAAAAAAAAAAAAAAAAAACGGCATAGACTCAACTGAAAGTAAAAAGAAATTATTCAATTAGGAAAAAAATTATTTTATTGTACTGAACAACAACAACAAAAACTTGCAAAGCTATAAGGAAGAATGTAACTATATTGGTCACCCTTTGTGTCACTTATCCTCTTAAGGTGATCGATGTTAGCAACTTAGCTTGTGTCATGCTCACCTTCCTCCACATTAATATAGACATATTCAAACATGCACATACTTAGTTTTGTTTTTAAAATGTGTCAACCATACAATTGACTTAGAATTTATAATATTAGGGAAGAGAAGCATGATGAAATTAAGATAGAGATAGAAAACTAAACCCATTCTTTTATTAATAATAGCATAAGTGTAAAACAATTTATTCAATCAAGTCCCTATTATTCAAAGGCATTCTCCCAGCTCTTTTTCCACTACATATATTAACTGTAATAAGCATCTTTGTGGAAAGATTAGATATAGACAGACAGATGAAAGAGAAATACATCTTTAGAAACTGCTGTTTTTGTTTCTGTAGAACAGATTCCTCAAATCGCTATGTCAAGTGAATATATGTATTTATTTAATACATAATGCCAGATTGCTTTTTTTTTTTTTTTTTTTTTTTTTTTTTAGTTAGAGTCTCACTCTGTCGCCCAGGCTGGAATGCGGTGGCACGCTCATGGCCATTGCAGCCTCGACCTGCTGGGCTCCGGCGATCCTTCCACCTCAGCCTTCCAAATAGCTGGAACCATAGGCGTGCGCCATCACACTCAGCTAATTTTTCTTGATTTATTGTAGAGATGTGATCTCACCAAGTTGCCCAGGCTGGTCTTAAATCCATAGGCTCAGGCAATCCTCTTACTTTGGCCTCCCAAAGTGCTGGGATTATAGGTGTGAGCCACTGAACCTGGTTAAAATATGGTAAATATCTTTAAACAGTCTTCATCAAGTGCTATTTGAGCCTACAATGTTGGTATTATCAGGCAAGAAAGAAAAAAACGTTGTCACCTATGAGTGAAATTTGTTTATACTTACTTTATTGTTCATCTTATGCTAAGTTTCTTCAGTAAATATATATTTTAAATGTAGAAAGGATGTCCTTTTACGTTTTTAAATGTTTAAAATGGCATTACCCTGACTTATTTTAATTATCCAACTAATGTGAAATCTAGAAAGTTAGTCAGAAAATCAAAGAACTTCTGAGTTTCCAGAAACTCTGGATACTTTCCAGATGTATTAAATCTGGCAGGAAAATGTTTTCATATAACAAAATTTCAATTAATGAGTCAACAAAGAGCATCATACAATAAAGCCTATGGTCCAAATTTTTAAAAAATTTTGAGGAAACTAAACTAATCACTTTTGAGGAAAAGTGATCTCCTCCAATCTTTTCTCACTGCTGTTGGTAGGAGAGACAGCATAGCCACATTATTTTCTTTCTATCTTTCTTTCTTTCTTTGCTTCTTTCTTTCTTTCTTTTTCTTTCTTTCTTTCTTTCTTTCTTTCTTTCTTTCTTTCTTTCCTTCTTTCCTTCTTTCCTTCTTTCCTTCTTTCTTTCTTTCTTTCTTTCTTTCTTTCTTTCATTTCTTTCTTTCTTTCTCTCCCTCCCTTCTTTTTTTTTTTTTTTTTTTGAGTCAGGGTCTCACTCTGTCATCCAGGCTGGAGTGCAGCAGCATAATTATGACTCACTGCAGCCTCGACCTCCTGGACTCAGGTGATCCTCCCACCTCAGCCTACTGAGTAGCTGGGACTACAGCTGCACACCATCACACCTGGCTAGTTTTTAAAAAATATTTTGTAAACACAAGGTCTCACTATGTTGCCTAGGCTGATCTTGAACACCTGGGCTCAAATGATCCTCCTGCCTCAACCTCCCAGTGTTGGAATTACAGATGTGAGCCACCATGCCCAGTCATACATCTTCTTATTTCTAAAATTCCATGTCTTCCAGAATATTTTACACAGCAGCAGTATACCAAGGATGCCAAAAATATGTAGACATATTTTAAGAGATGTTATCTTTGTATACTTTTTGAAGTTGAATGGAATTATAGTAGCAATGTGTAATTGCAGAAATCAAATGTGACTTGTATCCATCTTTTGTTATCGATATATATTGACTATTATAATTTTAATAGCTTTTCCTTTCTTAAAATGTGTATACATGTTTTGGCACCC
>CAUYQG010242074.1:0-21696 GCA_963574415.1 Tarsius wallacei | reverse complement strand
CTGGCCACAGAAACTCTCATGTCTGGGTGACACTGTGTTCTCCGAAACCACGTCATCTGAAAGTGTCTGCTGTGGTCCCTCTATCTCCCTGATGTGGCTCTCAGGTGGGACTCATCTCAGGGGTGGAGGCGTGAAGACCTGTGACCTCTTCCCATCTTGGTCCCTAGAAAACGGTCTGGCCAGTGGAACACACAGGAGCACAGCTGCCCTTCCCCCACCATCCAGCCCAAGCCCTGCCATCCACATACCCCTGGGTGGGAGCGTGGAAGGAGCCTTCTAAGTGTGCACTGGGTCAGCCGGCCTCTTCAGGACAGAAGTGGAGAGAGTTCCACATACAGGCTAGGTCCATGGCTGAGGTAAGAGGCCAGCACAAGCCAGAGGGGTGGCACAGCCCTGCAGTGACTCTGGTGACTCGGAGTTGGCGTCCCCACCTCCAAGGTGAGCCCAGGTGCTGGTTTCTGGGTGCAGGTTCCCCTTGCCATGAGCACCTGCTCTTTCATGAAGTGGGTTCGGGGCAACCTGGCGGAGCATGAAGGCAGCAGCCTAACTGCAGTTGGAGAACTTCAGGTGTTGAATGGTGCAATGTTGTGTTCAATTTCACTGCAATTATTTCTGCAATTATGTGCTGAGCACTGTTCTTCCCTTAAATTCTTCCTTGGAGAACTGCAGCCAGCTTTGTCAGACAACGTAAAAAGAGACAGAAGCTCAAGCTTGGTTAGAGAGCAAGCTTCGTGAAGGATACGCGATGAGGGATCCTGATGGTCTGGGGCTGGAGAACTGGAGAGGAAGAACCCTCTGGAAACCACAGAGGTGAGAGTGTCTTCAGATAAGCATTCTCCCTTGTCTGCCAGGCCGAGTTCCATCCCTCCGAGTACCTAGACCGCAGTTAGTACCGAACCTATATATACCAAGTTTCTTCTTTCCTCATCAAGTCCAGAACCTTCACCTCTTCACTGAAAGGAAGCTACGACTTCTCTTTAGCATATCTGTATGGCCAGCATGACTACACTTGTGTGTTCCATTATTAAGTAAAATAAGGGTTCACTAACACAAGTACTGCAATACTGCGACAGTTGATCTAATCATCTAGATGGCCATCGGGCAGGTAGTCTACACAGCGTGGATCCACTAGACAAAGGGAAGATTCATGTCCTGGGATGAATGGAGCTGGACAGCACAGGATTTCATCACGCTACCCAGAATGGTGCACAATTAAAAACGTGTGAGTTGTTTTTCTCTGGAATCTTCCATTTAATACTTGGGAACTGCAGTCGGCCATGGGTAGCTGAAACTGAAATGAGGCATTGAGCCTCTGCCCCTCCCAGCACTCAGAAACTACCCCTTTGGAAATGACCCCTTTTGTCAGATGTTCTAGAATTAGGGGAGCATCCCTCCTCCCCTTGCTCCTCCTACCCACCCCCAACCGTCTCTGGGCCTCTGGAAACCGTCTCTACTGGCTCTAAATCCCAGCCTGGAGGTGGCATTTCTGGCTTCCTCACTCCCCATTGCCCCTGTGCATGTGAGGATGGCCAATGCTCAGACTGCGGGGGACTGTGGGAACCAGAGGCTGCTCCCCCACATATCCATGAGGCATGAGGAGCAGAGACCCTTTCCTGGTGGGGGTGACCTGGAAGGGGCTTCTCACTCCACTGCATGAGGCTGATTTGCCCTTGGATGAGACTCCTTTGATCATCCTCTCCGGGGGACTCAGAAATGAAGCTTAACTTCAGACCCTGGGAAAGAATAAAATGCCAAGACTCAAGCAGTCCCTGCATAAATTGCTCCCCGGCCCTCGCAGCAGACCAACCAGTCATGTCACTCAGTCAAAGGCCCCTCCTTTAGTGAGTGGCTACTTTTCACTTGTTAATAGATTTAATTTCCACAGACTTCAAGTATTTTCTTGAAATTGATCATTCCGTGGAAAGTGTGCTTTAGAGCCATGAAATAACCATCAGAGCCTTAAATGAATTACACTTTATCAAGCGGAAAGAAACAATGCGCTTGAAACACAGCTACAAAGGAGATGGAGGCTGCGGAGCCTCCCTGTGGACTGGGAGTGCGAGGGAGGAGGTCCAAGCTCATTTCCTTCTATAGTGTCTGGGCTCACCAGGGGGACTTATGCCCTGGGTCATTTTCTCTGCTGTGTGATGTGGCGTTTCCTGCCCCTGTCCCACCCCAGCTCTGCTCCTCTCTGGAGAAGAGGCTCTGAGTCACTCTCCTACCCCCAGGGGTGATGGCTTTGCATGGAGGACTTGAGAAGGCTCCCACACTCTCCTTAACCACCCCATCCTCTGCCTCCTCCCTCCTGGGTCCAACCTGCTGAGGAATGAGCTCTGGAGACCCTGGGCAAAAGGGAGTGCAGGGGCCCTACTTCCTCCCCAAATGTGGCTGGGTAGAGATATCTCACCAGAGATGAGAGAACTGAGACGAGGCCCCATACACCTGTTCTCCACAGGAGGGCCCCAAGGAGGGGATAAAGTTCATCTAGATGTTCAGTTGTCAAACATTTGCAGAGGGCCAGGCCAGCCTGAGCCCAGCTCTGAGCCAGAGCTGGAGATTCAGGAAGGGTCAGGGACATAGGTGGGAAATCCACAGTGTCTGCTACAACCTCAAAGAACATCCTTGTGCACGGAGCATTCCAGTCCCAAAACCAGCAAACTCAACCCTCCCAGGACTGACACACACAACCCCACCAGAGACGAGAGTGTCTCACGCTGTGGCCAGGCCACTCGGATCTGGCACGGCATGGCCCACCTCAGCCCAACCCACCCCCGCAGGTGGAGCATGGGCTGAGCTTCAGCACTGTGTCCTTGTCTCCCAGGTTCGGCTGCTGCTGAGTGAGGGGAAGGGGTATTGTGTGTCCTCTGACAAGGTGCCTGGCAGGGCTGAGGCCCTGGTTGTTCCTGCCCCTCCTGGGAGGCTCTGAGGCACTGCGGGCTTTAAAACAGCACAAGAAGCCTGCCGTGAGGTTTAACAAGCGTAGTCGGAATCCAAATGCCAGATCCCAACAGACACTAAGCAGACCACAGATGTGTGGCAGATCCTGGTCAGCTACAATCTCAGGATCTGTCATAAACTAAAGGGACAAGGCTTGCTCAGCTGAGGATACCTGGGGTTGGATCCAAAGAAAAGGCAGAGGCTTTGGGAAATAATGGAGTCTCTAATAGTCCAGGCTCAACAAGAGGGTACTGGACCCTGCCAGGGGACCCTGGATCCAGGGGAGGACAGGTCATGCCCAGGGTCCAAACACCATTGAACAAGAGCTTGGCCTCTACAGCCACTGAGATCTGGCTTCAAATCCCAGCTCTGCCACCTCCTACCTGTAGAATGCTGGGAAAATGGCTTGATCTCTCCGAGTCCCAGTTTTCTTATCTATATGGTAGATTCTGGGCCCCTTCCATGTTGTTAATTTTCTCCACATGAGGGCAGAGGTGAGGAAGCTCATGCTTTCAGGGCACAGGCTCTGCTCCTCACCTTTGAGGGGGCTGGCCTGCGGGAAATTCTCATGGGCATGGAGGACCCCCAAGCCCTGGACTGGGGGTCAAGAGGTTGTGCTTGGGGCCCCCATCCTGTCTGCGGCG
Organism: Tarsius wallacei; assembly: GCA_963574415.1. Taxonomy (NCBI): domain Eukaryota; kingdom Metazoa; phylum Chordata; class Mammalia; order Primates; family Tarsiidae; genus Tarsius; species Tarsius wallacei. The sequence goes on along the minus strand of CAUYQG010242074.1, from coordinate 18,115 downwards.
TGGCACTGGACCTGAGGAATGACGTTCTTCTCCCTGCTGCCCCCATGGGTCCTGGAAGTGAAAGGGCCAGGTGGGGAAGTGAGGAGAATTGTGGCACCTGCAGCTGGGGGAGTCTTGGCTGTGACCCAGACCCACCCCGACTTCACAGGAGAGGAGACAACGACTCTCCCATCCTCAAGCCGTCCCAGCCCCAGGGTAACAGGAGCTGAGTAGGGAGCTCCTGCCTGGCTCCTGCTGGCCATCTAGAACCTCAGCTCTGTGTACCCACTGTGGTCCACCCCATCACTTGCGGAGGGCCCACCCCATCACCTGCAGAGGCAGCTGGCACCCTGCAAGGAAGAGACCTTCTAGCACCAGAACACAGTTGTGGAAAAAAGCAAGAATCCTCTGGGTATGCTCCTCACAGCCCATCACACATAAACCGACCAATTTCCAGGCTTGCTGCGTGTATCCACCTTCCTCTCCAGATTCTCTCCAGTCTCAACTCCCTGACTCTTCCCGGCTGCCTCAACTCCTCCCTGGGTCCCCTTGATCAGACTGGTCAGTGCAGATGTGGAAGGGGCCCTGCCAGGCTCCCCCGGTTGAACCCAAGGTCCCAAGACCCTGGAGCACCAGAGGTGGATGGGCCTTTGTCAACAGCTCACAGACAGCTGACAGGCAGGGCTCATGAGAGCGACCCAAGGACTGCTCACTCTGGGCTGGTAGGAACGGCACGCAAGACAGCAGACGGACTGGTGTACAGGTCCACACATCCACTCTCTGCCTACCACTTGCTGGGTGCTGAGGATATAGCTGGAAAGGGCTGCATCCTTGCCGGGTTTACAAAAACCTGGACATAGTCCTCTGGGGTTTTGACAGTAAAAGTGTATTCCAAGAAAGGCATCTCTCTTATTCAGAGGTCTGGTGACCTGATGTAAGCCTCACATCAAGGGAGTGGCAGAGCAGGAAGCAGAGCAAAGGGCCTGTCTCCCCAGCCTGCACACTTCCTGCTTCTAGGGACTGCCCTGTCCCAGTGAATGCAGGACAGGGAGATGCCCCGTGTTTGGGAGCTGTTCTGCCGTGGTCATGGTGAATTGCTGCAGGGACTGCAGTGGGGCTTCTGTTTGCATCGGGGTAGGCAGGTGCCTTTACTGGTCAGCAGCGGGTCTTTTGTGTTCACCTCCTGATCTGGCCTCTCCTTGAAGGTAATAATTAAAGCAGGTTTGTTAAGGAAGGAACAGCCCCAGGACTCAGCGGTGGAAAAAGGAGTGTATAGGGTAGACCTGGAAAGAGGGGATTGGCCCCAGGCGGGAGATGCTGAGGAATAGCAGCTTCACTATGAGAAGGAGCCTCAGTCTGCACTTGACTCTGAGAGGAACAGGGGAGGGAACCCTGGAGGAGGAGTCAGGCCCACAGGGCTTCCCATGCTGTGTGACTTTGGGCAAGTCCCCTCCCCTCTCTGGGCCTCAGTTTTCTCATCTGCAGGTGGGGGACGGTGTTTGGATCAGCTCCTTCCTCTCAGGGAGATTGTGGATATGAACACTATAAGCGGCACAAATGGATACGTTTGGCGGCAGGGGGGGATATGCAGCAGTGGGGGTGGGGGCTGGGGTCAGTCACAGGTCTGGGATGTAGATTCATGCTGTGAGCTCAGGCAAAGTCCGCAGTGTGGGCCCAGGATTCTCACCACTGAGATCTTCATCCAAAGCTTTTAGCCTCCATAAATCATTTTTAATAACATACCACCTTGTAATTACTGCAAAGCCTCGAGAGAATAAGACACACTTCAGACATAATGAGTAAATTATTGCAGGTAAGTCAGGCACAGCCTGGAACAGGGCTGGGTTTTACTAGAGCCTCTGCCTGCTTCTGGGGCCCAGCCCTGGGCATGGGTGACACTCACTCACTGGGTGCTCGGGGCTTATTGCAGGTCCATACAAGCAACCGCCAGGAAGGGTACACTGGGGGACTGTAGCTCAGGATGCCTGGAGATCACAAACTCCATAAAGGGGGCAAGGGAGGATGTGTGTCCCTCTGCTCCTGCCTCTTCAGGGTTCCTTAGGATCAGGTGGGTGACCTGGAGGTGACTTAGCCTCTCAGAGCCTCAGTTACCTACCTGGAAGAGGAAAGAACAGGAAGGAACAGCTCCGGGGTTTTTGGAGGGGAAGCAAGAAGCAGGTGTGTGTGTGTGTGTGTGTGTGTGTGTGTGTGTGTGTGTGAGTCTGTCCTAGAAGGAGGGGCACTGGGGGACTTGGCCAAGAAACCAATCAACCCTTCCTGACAGGGTTTGAGGGTCACAGGGCTGGGCTCTGGCAGCTCCGAGCATGGTGCCTGGCAGCAGGTGCTCCGCTAAGTGCTGCTGACTAGAGCAGGATGCACAGACAGCTTATTGAGCTGGGGTATGGTGTGATGTGGCACCCATTTCCAGCACTTACCCACTTTGCTACTGTCTAAGAATGCTCTGAGCAGCACTGGGTGGGTCAACAACAAGGTGAAGTGGAGGTGGATGAGAAGTAAGGGTCTGATGACACGCTCTCCACCTAAGAAGACAGGAGGGTGACAGATGACGGGAGGCAGACTCTGAGTCAGAGGGTCTGGAGACAGGTGGGAGGCCAGACCAGGTGACCAGCAGTGGACAGACTCCACCTACCATGGGGCCTGAGCAGGTAGCCAGGAGATCCTGATAGCATTCGAGAGGCCCAGCGTTCACAGAACTGTGAGAGGAGCGGCCCTGGCTCAGCTCTGCAGCTTGGAGGAGACTCTGAGTTGGGGGATCTGGGCTGGGCAGGACATGCTGCTGGTGCCCCACCTCCCCAGCCCTGCCTGCTCCAGACCTGCTACAGGTGCCCTGGACGCACTCTCTGGCCAGTGCATGGGGCAGGCCGGGGTGCCAGGGAGTTGGTGCTCAGCAAGGAAGGCTGGGAGCTGGAGAGAGACACTCTCCGTCTCTTTGCCCCTTAGGTGGGACACTTCTGAGGTGTGTCCTCATCATCTGTCAGCTGCCCCACCAGCCTGAGCCGAGGTGCCCATAGTGGCCTTTCCTGAGCTGCCTTTCACTGCTCCCTTCCCATGCCCTGCCCCGTCCTCCAGGGTGCTGCTTCCTCAGTTCACCTCTTAAGTAAACCACTCGCCCTCCTTGTCACAGAGTCTGCTTCTGGGAAGCCCAAGACAGGGGTGAGGGGAGGGGTGGGCCCAGTAGGGGCAAGGCTGGGGAATAGGTAAAGAGGCAGGAGACCCATAGAAGGTGGAGTGATGGCCCAGGGTCCGATGTGAGGGTTGAATGAGCAGTGGCAGAGAGGGGAGGGGAGTGGCTGGGGGAGACATAAGAGAGAGAGAACAGAGGACTTTCAGTTCTTGGAGGAAAGAATTGGAGAACTTGATGGTGGCTGCCTGGGAGTGGGCAGTGTACCATGGACATTTCACAGCAGACTGTAGAGGTTCCTGCTTAGGACCAGCTCTTGCAAAAATCATGGGGAAGCAGGGACAAAGAGGTAGGGAGTCTGGGGAAGAAACATCTAGTTTTTGGGGAACAACAAGCAGAAGAGAAAGAGCGTCTGGATTCAGGTCCTCTGAGTCTTCTTCTCCACTAGGCCTCCACCTTGGCTTGCCTGTGGCAAGAATCTGCCTACCCTTGATAGCTATTCAAGTTCCTCCTAGTAATTTTCCACTCATTTCTGCTCATTGGCTATAAGAGGGGGGACCCCCCAAAAGCTGGAACTTATTTATTAAAAATTGTGTATGTATTCTTACATGTTTAGACTTCAGTCACCTTCAAAGTACTCTCCATTTGATGCAATACACCTGTCAAGTTGTTTTTTTCTACCGCTCAAAATAGTTTCTGAACTCGTCAAAGCTTTTAGTGCTTCTTTCATTTTTTGTTTCACCTCTTCCACATTGGCAAAATGTTTCCCTTTGGGAACTTTTTTTCATTTGGGGAAGCAAAAAAAAAAGTTGTTCAGGATGAGATTGGGTGAATAGGAAGGGTGGGGCCCAGGGGTCATGCCATTTATGGTCAAAAACTGCTAAACACTCAGTGTGGTGTGGACAGGTGAACTCATAAATCACCTGTCATGAAATGGCCAAATGCGTTGAAAGAATCTACAAAAAAAAAAAAAAAGTTCACTGAAGCCAAATGCAGTCTCTCACAACAATGCTAGCTGGTACACTGATGTTGATGGGTTCTTAGAACACTTACCCAGCAGAGGAAGCCTGTACTACAAGGGGTCTATGCTCTAAAATATAATTCTGTTTTATCCCAGCTGTCTTTAATGTATTTGGAGTTTAGACTCTTTCCTCCATTGCATTAGTCTTGAATAAAGACTTCCATAGCACTCTTGAAAAGTGTCAGAATAATTTTTCTTTAACACTTAATACTTGATTAAAAGTCTCAGGTCTAACTTCCATTGGTTCCAAAGGCCACATGCCCATTCCTGCACCAATCGCAAAGATCAAAGGTGTGGGTGTAATTGTTTTAAGCCAATCACATCTGGAGCTGGGGGAGGGGCTCACACCACTCAAGTAATATGGACTAAGAATGGAAATGGAGTGTTCCACACAAAAAAATTCTGGATACTACTTTACTAGCCAGTAAAAGGGTACAAGGTACTGGGTGGCAAAAATATACAGATGTCTTCTAATGAATTGGAGGGAAGAAGACAAGAAGAACACACTATCAAAAACCAAAGAAAGGTGGGACAAACACCTGACTAGTATTCATAGCAAATCTCAGTTGATCCTCCCAATAATCTAATGACTTTTAATTATTCTTTTCCTAAGTCTAGAATCCTAAAATTTTAGAGCTGGAAGAAACTTCAGAATCCCTTGGTCTAACACCCAGATCTTGGTTTTGCATATGATTATCCAATCAAAAGAACCACAGATACTTAAATAAATGTCTGATTCCAAGACTCAGAAAGAGAAAATACAAGATGAGCCTGGAGGATTTTGTAGCGGTGTCAGAAAACAAGGAAATGCCCAAAAAACAAAATGCTGGGAACATGGCAAAGGGTCAGAGGAACCCAAAGAAGCTTCCAAGGATGGAATAACTTTAGCTACAAAATAAATAATGCAGTACTGGATTAAAACTTAAAGTACAAAATAAATAACCATGAGCTCATCCTGACATAAATAAATAACTGAACAAATAAATAAGTAAATGAGAGAAAAAAGACAAATCTTCTTTACTGAAGACATCCAAATAATTTATACCACCCCCTCCAGGAGGGGGAGACCAACTCCCTAACCTTTGAGCGTGGGCCTCACTTAATGATTTGTTTGCAAAGAACAGAGTATGGGAAGGGGAGAGATGGGGGCATGGGGAGTAACTTTACAGTGGAGGAACTGGCCAACATCGGTCAAAGGATGGAGGTTAACATCACCAGCACAAGTCATGTAGGCAGCGTGTGCCCCTGATGTGATGTGAGAAAAGACACTCCACCTCTGTGGGATTCTTCCCCAAACTCATAACCTCAATCTTGAAAAGCAAGGAAAGACTGACAACCACAGACAAGAGGGAGGTAAGGAGACGTGGTATCCTGATGGGAGTTTGGAACAGAAAAGGATATTGGGAGGAAACTGGAAATTGAATAAAGCTGAGAGCTTAGTTAATAGTAATCTGCCAGTGTTGGTTTCTTAGTTTTAACAGACAAACCCTAGTTATCTAAGACGTCATGATTAAGGAGAACTGAGTGAGAGGTACAAGGGAATTTTCCATATCCATATTCTTGTAATTCTAAATGCTTCTAAAAAATTTTTTAAAAAGCATTTAAAAAGACTTTGGTTCCACTCCATTTTAACACATGAATAAAGAGAAACTCAGAGAAGTTTTCCATGGTTGCTTTTCTAGATTGAGGTTATGGGTTTGGGAAAGAATCCCACAGAGGTGGAGTGCCTTTTCTCACATCACCTCAGGGACACATGCTGTCCACGTGGCTTGTTGCTGGTGATATCATAAGGACCCTAGAGTGGCATTCTGCCGAGAGTGACGAAAACCTGACCAACAGAGGCTAAACAAACGAGAGGTTTATTTTTCTCACCTCAAGGCGTGTATGGTAGTGGCCGCCCATGAAAGCCCAGCAGCCCCAAAATGCCATCAGGGCTAGCCTCCTCCTCCATTTCCCCTTAGTGTCTTACATATGAGTGGACACCCTCAGGACACAGCCTGGCTGTCCCACCCCTGGGCCTCATGTCTCAAATCTCAGAATGGGCAGTACCTGGCACACAGCCAAGTCCAGAAGGCTCAGGCCCTTCTAGGATATTTCCCAAAAGGCCCTGCAGCAACCTCTGCTCTGTCTCATTGGCCAAGCTGTATCACATGACTACTGCAGAGAGAGGCGGGAAACATAATGCTTTAAAGTAAGGGAAATTGTCTCCCCAAAAATGTCCACAAAGCATGACCTGGATTTTCTCAGGAAGCCCCAAAACTTGTGTTTGCAGCTGTGCTTGCTTACAGGAAAGAAGACCAGATGCCAACAACTAAGAACCAGCCACAGGATGAGCTAAGCTCAGAAGTGCTGCCTTTACCTGGGTTCCTGCCTCAGTGCTGCCTTGTCCTGATTTCTTGCCTTATTGTCATCCTAAAATCTCTGCCCAGAGGGGAGAAATGTACCTCACTAGGCACAAAAGGTGCCATGTGCAAAAGACAAGACTGCGCCATCCTCCTTTTTCCAGGAATCATCACCCAATCTCTACCTACCTGCCCTTAAAATCTCCCTTTACCCTATCACTGGAGGGAGGGTTGCTTTGAGCACCAGCTCTCCTCCATTTCTTGATCCAGGAATAAAGTCTCTGCTCTGCTTTGCCGAACCTGGAATGGTTCTATTGGAGTGAATGGCATTGGTCAGAGAAAGGACCCATTAGAAAGGACCCTCTTTGTAGGTTGGTAACAAAAACGGGTTCTGCTAGTAAGAAAGGAGAGGAAGATCAGTGTTATTGGACAGCCTGTCGTCTCTGCCTCAACACTTGCCAACTCATCTTCGTATTTGTTACCTCGTTGGATCCACACAGAGGCACACTGACAGTCGTGAACAGAGGGTGAGAAGCTGAGCACCTGCCCAGCGTCCCACAGCAAGGTGTTGGCCCAGCCAGGCTGGTCCCAGAGCACCCCATAGCTCTCCAAATCTGCACTCCTGCCCACTTTGCCTGCCTCTCTCTTCTTTCTGTCCCAAATCTCTGCCTCTTCAGCTCTCCAGACCAGCCGGGTCAGCATATTCCTGCAGTCTAGAGAGGAGGGGGCAGCAGTGATTTATCAGTTATGTTGCTGACATCACTTTCAAGTTGAATTCCACTTTAAACAAACCCATTATTGAATGTGTCCCACTCCTACACTGCTAGTGGGGAGGATTTTTCAAGTGGTCTTTGTGGAGGACACTTGAGCAGCATCTATCACAATTCAAAAATGCACCTATCTTTTAACCTGGCAATTTTATTTCCAAAAGCTGTTGATTCTGAAAAGCTCAAGGATATGCATTTATGCATGGAAGTTCTCTATAGCATGATTTGTGATGGCAAGAAGCAAAAATCAAAAAGGACACATCAGAGACAACCTAAATGTCCAACAGCAGGAGATTGGTTAAATAATGGTGCATCCATTCTACTCAATACTAAGCAGCTATTAAAAAGATTGAGTTCAGTTTCTATGCACTAACATGAGAGGATCTTCATGACGTATTTTAGAATAGAGAAAACAAGTTGCTGACAAATATGATTAGCACGATGCAAAAACATTCTATCCATTTTAGTTTGTGCAGATAAATATCTGCAAGGAGGTGCATCTTTGTTGGAAGACCCTTGGGAAAATCCATCATGGGTTTGAGACTCATTCATCTTTATCAGAGGCCATTTGTGCATGAGATCTCATCCTTTCTTGTCTGCTAAAGAATATCACCCAGAAACCCTCCCTTGCCTCTCACAGTGTCACCATACCCCTCTCCACTGGATCACTCCCATCGCTGTGCACATGCCACTATCTCTACAACCACAAATAATAAAACATGCAATACACTAAAACAAAACCCTCTCCTGCTACGAACACGTTGTTTTGCAGTCATACTCCTTGTGAACACTGTCTATACTATCTCCTACTTCTCTCCTCTGATTTTCTCTTAAGCTACTCAGATTGGGATTTCTCCATCTCCATCCAAAATTGCTCTTGTGAAAGTCACTCTGTTGGGGGCCTCACCAGACTCTTGGCCTTTACAAGTTGTTTGTATGCTGATGACTCCCAATTTTATATCTCAGCCTGGACCTTTTCCTGAAACCCAGGATTGTGCCTCCAACTCCTACTTGACATCTCCACCTGGGTGTCCAACAGGCATCTCATACTTCACAGGTCCCAACCGAAATCCCGGTCTCTAGTCTTCTTGCTCTCAGCCTGCTACTCCCACATTCTTCCTCATCTCAGTTAAGGCATCTCCATCCTCTTCCCAGTGGCTCAGAGCAGAAACCTGGAGCTGAACTGGAACCCTCTTTCTCTTATACTCCAGGTCACATCTCTCAGCAAACCTGCTGGCTCTTTTACAAAACATTGCCCAAACTTGATGACTTCCCATCACTTGCACAGCTGCCTCCCTAGTCCCCATCCCAGTCCCCAGCCCCTCTCTTTCCTGGGTTGCTGCAGGAACCTCCTAACTGCTCTCCCTGCTGCCTCCCTTTCCCCTAAGAGTCAGCTCTTCACAGAGCAGCCGAGCAGTCCTGTGTTATCCTAAACTTGTCAGATCCTGTCCCACATCTGCTTAGAACATTTCAATCATCTCATCTTAGTCAGAGAAGAATCCAGGGTCCTCACAGTAGACCAACTGAGCCCCCCACCCCCGCCACCGCCACCACCCTTCCCCCCCCTTACTGACCTGGCCCCTTCTCCTTTCCCTCTGCCCCCATCATGCCAATCACACTGGCCTCTTGCTTTTCTTTAAACAAGCCAGGTCCATCCTGCCCAAGGCCTTTGCACTCGCCCCTCCTCTGCCTGAGGTCCTCCTCTCCAGAAAGCCTCGGGGTTTGCTTCCTAAATGTCCCCAGCCCACCCCATTCTTAGCCTTTGTGCAAATATCCTTCTCGGGAAGTTTCCCTCATGAATACCATTCCTCTTTCTTGGTTTGGTTTTCCTTCCATTTATCATCTTCTTACCTGTGGTGTCACTCGTCGTTCACTATAAATTCCACATGCATAGGGAATGCAGTGTGCTTTATTCATGGTTGTATACCAAGTACCCAGCACAGTATTCCAATAAATATTTGTTGAATGACTGGAAGAATGAAGGTTGCCATCTTCTGTCTTGCATGATGTAGATGCAACAATTCCATGGACAAAATTTTGGTTGTCCACTGCTGCATAACAAATGAGTGCAAAACCCAAATGAGTGGCTGAAAACAATGATGGGTTTATTATCTCTCATGGCTTCTGTGTGTCAGCAATTCAGGAAAAGTTCAGCTGTATGAATCTGGGCTGAGGGCCCTTATGAGGATGTAGTCAGATGGTGGGAGAGCAGTTGGATGGTAGAATGCAGTCAGGTGGCAGGGATGCAGTCAGATGCTGGCTGGAGACTCAATAGACTGATGGCCTATTGGGGTGGGGGCATCTGGGAGCTGGTCAGACAGTCACAGAGCTTCTCTGTGTGGTCTCTCCATTTGGGCTGCCTGAGACTTCCCCACAGCATAGTGCCTCAGAGCAGTCAGAGTCCTAAGTGGAAGCTCAGGGCTCCGGCTTGATTGTTCTGAGAACCTGGGTGAAGCTTCATTGCCTTTTGTAGCCTAGTCCTGGAAGTCATACGGTCACTTCTGCCAAAGTCTGTTGGTCATCCAATCACTAAGATCGCCCCAGGTTCAAGGAGTGGGGACATAGACCCTACCTCTTCATGAAAGAAGTGTCAAGAAATTTGTGGACCTGCTTTAAAACCATATAGTCCATCCTCTGGCCACAAATTACTTTTTCCCTCCCACATACAAAATATAGTCAGCCCTGAAAGTCTTACCTGTTACGGCGTCGGGGTCAAGGCCTGAAACCACACCATCTAAATCAGGTCTGGGTGAGCCTGGGAGTATTCAGGTGCAGTTCCTCTGGGACCAACAGTCTTAAGTCATGTGACCTGAAGAGTCACATTATCTGCCCCTTCACATACAAGGGTGGAACTGGTGAACAATAGTTGCTGTAGACACTTTCATTTCAAAAGAGGGAAAATGGGAATCCCTGGTCTACACCAGTGCAGGTATCAAGCTGGTTGCTTATTAGCAGTTCCCTGATTCAGGCACAGTCTGAATTTGTTTCTTGTAGCTTTGCTTTTTGGACTCTTGACTCTGCCTTCTGAGTTCTCCTTCCTCATAAACTAGCGACACTTCGAGGGGTTCGTTTGATTGAGTTTGTCTTTCTTGCTTGCTTTTTGTTATTTCCCTCATCTTTTTCCATGAAGCTGGAGGCTGCTGTAGCTGAAGGCCTCACTGCTAACTGCTGAAACATAAAATTCACTGGCTACTTTATAGATAACATTCATAGGTCACCATGGCAATAGTCACTTCAGTTGTTTTTCAGGAACTTAGGCCAGCTCCTGTCCAGTTCTAACTGATTGAGAACACTGACCCTTCAAGTAGGCCTGCTCAAGTGCCCAAAAGGTGGCTTTTTGACATTGGAAGACCAAAAACTTCACCCTTAGATCATGTTAATTAATTTCTCCATTTTGTGTATCTATGTCCTATGAAATGCCATGAATTCTGACTATGCAGAGTGAACCTGTTACTTCATTTTTTTTTTTGAGTTAGAGTCTCACTCTGTCGCCCAGACTGGAGTGCAGTGGCCACTCCCAGCCACCGCAGCCTCGACCTGCTGGGCTCCGGCAATCCTTCCACCTCAGCCTTCCAAGTAGCCGGAATTACAGGCGTGCGCTACCACACCCGGCTGATTTTTGATTTATTGTAGAGATGAGGTCTTGCCAAGTTGCCCAGGCGGGTCTCGAACCCATGGGCTCAGGCAATCCACTCACCTCAGCCTCCCAAAGCGCGGGATTACAGGCTGAGCCACCGAGCCCGGCTATTTCATTTTCTCCGCTGCCAATCACCGTTCCCCACGTCTGAGAACTCCCCACTTCCTTAACCCATAAATATCCCTAAGCCTTGTTTTCAGGAAGGTGGGTCTGAGAGCTGTTTTCCCACCTCCTTCCTTGGTGGCCTTGCAGATAAATCTTTTCTCTTTTGCAAAATCTGTGTCACAGTGATAGATTTACTGCATCCAGACAGAATGGACCTGGATCTGGCCAATAACACTAGCCCAGATTTGCAGCTAAGTATTTTTTTTTAATTGCTTTCTGTTCACAATAGTTCAAGGGTCCAAAGGAATCTCTTCATTTTATGCTTTCTCCGTCTTTTGTTGTTCAAGAACATGCAATTACTTTTAAAACTTTGTTTCTTATGAATCAGTTTAGAATTCACTCCATTAGGCAAAAAGCTACACTCACAAATCTCACTGATATAAGCCCTTCTCTATCTGAGCTCACTGTGAGACTGTGAAGACTGAGATCCCGAGACTCTTAGAAGTCCTGTGACTTAGTAGAAAAGATCTACAGAGTCCATTCTCCATACCCTTAAAAGGTCTTCTCTGTGTCTTACAGGATCTTTGTGGCATCACCTTAGACTCTCTGAGGTCTTACCAAAGAATCACATCACCTTGACTTTTATCCTTGGCCTGAGAAACTTATTTGAGAATCATTTGTCCTTTGAATATGAGTGAGAAACAGTTTCATTTTCAAATTCAACAAGCCCTAGCTCATTTATATTTAACAGTTCAATCTTTAGCTTCTCTCTCTCCTCTTGCATTTTGTCATAGGCAGTGAAAGAATTTCAGAATTCTTTCTGGAAATCTCCTGAGTTAGATCAATTTGTGCATCAGACTATTTTTCTATGTTCCATGTAATATAAGGCAACACTCTTGCCAATCATTTTACCATCAATAACAAAAGCCTCCCGAGTTTAGCTTCAAAAAGCACTTTCCGTACTTTGCTTTAAATCATCAATGATGATCTTCTCAGGGCCCTTCAGGTTTCTGCCACTGCCTGGTCCAGAAGACAACGTCTAACGCTTTGTCTTTTTGTTATGACAGCACCTCCCTCTCCGTACTAAGTTCTGGGCTTGTTATGTGTTGCTGAGAAACCAATCATCCCCAAAGGTACTGAGTTAAAACAGTAACAATCATGCTGTTATTGTTCACCTTTTCTGTGTGTCTTTGGCAAAGTCCTGTCTGAGTGGTTGTGGTTTGGTATCCCTCCTGAGGCTACAATCAGATTGTGGCTACAGCTGGAATGGCGGAGAGATGGGAGCCTCTGGGGGTTGGTCAGAAAAATCTCTTTTCACCATGTGGCCGCACAGCTTCTTCTTGTGGTCTCCCTGGGTGGCCAAGTTTGCACTTCCTCACTGTGGTGGCTTCAGTGAGGAATATTTATATTTATATGGCAGCTTAAGGCTCCAGCATGAAAGATCCCCAAAAGAAGGCAAGAACTTCACTGTTTTTCAATGGAAGTCACAGAGAGTCACTTATGCTATATTCTATTGATTGTCCAGTCACTAAGGACATCCCAGATTTAAGGCGAGGTGACATAGACTTTATCTTTCTGATGGAGAAGTGTCAAAAAAAATTTGTGGACATGAACAGAGAACTTAACAGAACAGAAAACATTTCTGACGATACCTGCCCTGTTCCAGTCACGCCAATGGGAAAAGCACCCACATTCCTGTGATATCAACCAGGCAAGCAGGGAAATGATCTTCCACGCTCCCGCTAACACCTGTGAAGAAGGCAGTGGTGCTCAAATTCCCCCACTGGTAGTGTCAGCAAGGTCAGGTGGTGAGCTGAGACTCTACCTCCACCTGCACCCAGCATCAAGGGATGGAGCCAGGTGAGGCAGGGCTAGTCAGCTCTCCACTTGGCCCCTCCCCACCCCTGTCTCTATGGGGAATAGCTGGAGCTGAGCCACCACACACTGGGCAGCAATGAGACTGAGTGAGGGAGAGCTGGGAGGGCAATGGTCAGCACTTGAGTCTCCCCACCCCACCCTGGAATCAATCAGTGGGGTTCTTTGAGGAGCTGAGTCTCCACCCCCGCACCTGACATCAATGAGCTGGGACAAAATGGTGGGAGGTGCTTCCTTCTCCACTTCCCTGGTGTCAATAGGATCCAGTGGAAGGGACATGATGTGACTTCTTGGGCTGGGTATAAAACATAATGAAGCTTTTGTCTGGTTCTTGGGCTTACTCTGGAGCCTTGAGCTGGTTTGTTGATACAAGATAGACCGAGGTGGTGCTGTGAGACAGGATCATTTCCCACTCCACTCTCCTTGCTGTCAGTGAGGCCCAGCAGCCATCTGAGCCCACGCTTGGCATCAGCAAGATGTAGTGAGGTAGTGGGAGGCAAGACCAGCTCTCTGTCTTCCCGTGTCCCTTCTCTTGGGTCAGTAGAGACCAGAAGAGAATTGAGCCTACATCCCCAGCTGGAGACAAGTCACTGCAAATCGGTACTTCTCATTCACTGAGAAGGCACCAGGTATGCCAAGGGGGGATGGGGAGCTGAATGCTCACCCTACTCACCTGAAGCAAGGCAGTCGCGAGTCGGCATTCGACTGTTGCCAAGGTGGTGCGGGCAAAGCTCCCCAGAAGGCTGATCACACACACCCACCCAGCCCTGACACGGCACCTCAGGAGGGGATTGCCTGCTAGAAAATAAGCGTAGGCAGGATCCCGAGTTTCATAATATCATATTCAAAATGTCTAGGATGCAATTAAAATTATTTGTTATGCCCAGAACCAGGGAATTCACAACTTGAATAAGAAGATAATCAGCAGATGCTGACACTAATGTGAATCAGATGTTGAGATTTGGTGAAAAGCTTTTAGAGCAGCCATTGTATGAATGATTCGACAAGAAATTATGAGTTCTCATGAAACACGTGAAAAAATAGAAAATCATGGCAAAGAATAGGTTTTATTTAAAAAGAACAATGGAAATTATAGAAATGAAAAATAATCTGTAGCAGAATAAAGATTTTATAGTTGGGCTTAGTAGCAGAGTGGGGATGATGAAGCAGAGAAACAGTGAATTTGAGGACAGATGGATAGGATTTACCAATCTGCACAACAAAGACAAAACAGACTAATCAAGAAAGTAGAGTCTCAGGGTCCTAAGGGATAGTAGCAAAAGAGTTAATATACATATCATCAGAATCCCAGAGGAGAGGCGAGAAAAAGATAATTTAAAAAGTATTTTTAAAATAATGGTTGAAAACATAGCAAAAGATATAGATAGGTTAAAAGTAAAAGGATGGAAAAAGATAAATAATGCAAACATTAATTTAAATAAAAGGCAAGGATGGTTCTATCAATATCAGACAGAGTAGTCTTCGGGGCAAATGAAAACATTTGGGACAAAGAGGGGCATTTCACAATGATAAAGGATAGTCACTGAAGGCACCAACCAGCAGAGGCTCAAAATATATGAAGTAAAAGTTGACAGAACTGAGAAAGCAGACAAATCCACGATTAAAGGTGGAGACTTCAACACCTTAGTGTCAGATGTTGATATAACTACAAAGACATAAAAGGGCTCAACACCACCATCAACCAACAGGACCTAATTGACATGTATAGAATATTACACTCAACAAAAGAAGAGTACACACTTTTCCCTCAAGGATTTAAGGGATATTTACCAACATGGACCATATCCTGGGCCATAAACCAAAACTCAAATAATGTTTTCTAACCTTAATGGCATCAAACTAGAAATCAATAACAGAAAGACATCAAGAAAAGCTCCAAACACTTGGGAATTAAACAACACACATCTTAATAATGTATGGGTCAAAGACAGTGTTCCAAAAGAAAAAAATTAAGTAGAATTAAATAAAAATGCAAATACATGAAAATATGTGGGATGAAGCTAAAGTGGTGTCGAAAGGAAAATAGCACTAAATGCTCACAGTAGGAAAGAGAAAGTTCTTAAACATATGTACGTGTGTGTGTGTGTGTGTGTATGTGTATTTATATATGTATTAGAGAGACAGCAAAATAAACCCAAAGAAAGAAGAAGGAAGAATAAAATAAAGAGCAGCTATTGATAAAGTTAAAAGCAGGAAAAAATAGAGAAAATAAATGAAACAAAAAGCTAGTACTTTGAAAAAAAGAATTAAACTGATCGACCTCTAGGAAAACCAACAAAGATAAACAGACAGGACACAAATCACCAATATCAACGATATAGCAGAGAACATCACATAACTTGCAGCCACTAAAGTTATAATAAGGTAGTGATATGAACAACTTCATAGCCATAAACTTGACAATTTACCAAGAATTAACCAAATCTATAAAAACCACAAACTACCAAAACTCAGCCAAGATGAAACTGATAATCTAAATAGCCCTATAGCCATTAAAAATTCTAAATCATAATTTAAAAGCTCACCAAAAAAAATCTCCAGGACCAGATAGTTTCACTTGAAAATTCTACCAAATGTTTAAAGATTTAACACAACTTCTCACAATCTCTTGTAGAAAATAGAAGAGTAGGGAGCAATTTCCAACTCATTTTATAAGCTGATATTACCCTGATACCAAAATACAAAAAAATAAAAAATAAAAGCATAAAAAGGAAAACAACAGACCAATATCTCTCATGAATTTAGTTGCAAAATTTCTCATTAAAGTATTAGCAAATCACATTCAATAATGTATAAAAATAATTATAAAATTTGGTCACATGGGATATATTCTAGGTATGCAAGCCTGTTTCAATATTCAAAAATCAAACAATATATTCTGCCATATCAACAGGCTAAATAAGAATAATCATATAATCATATAAATTGGTAGCCTGAAAACATTTGCTAAATTCGACATGATAAAAATATTCACAATACTAGGAATAGAAGGGAATTTTCTCAAGGTAATAAAAACATCTACCAAAATAACAAAAATAAAACAACAACAAAATACTACATTATAAGTAATACCACAGCAATGGTGAAAGATTAAATGATTTCCCATTATAATCAGGAACAAACCAAGGGTGTGTGCTCTTGCCATTTTTATCTGGCATAGGATCAGAGATTCTAGAAAGTGCAGAAAAATAAATAAAAGGCACACAGACTGGAAAGGAAGGAATGAAACTCTTCTTACTTGTAGATGACATGGTTATTTACATAGAAAGTCCCAAGGAATCTATAAAACAAAACAAAACAAAACAAAACAAAATACCTCTATAACCAATAAGTTAAGCAAGGTCACAGTATACACAATCAACACAAAACACTCAATCACATTTCTAGATGCTAATGGAAAAGATGTGGAAATCAAAATTAAAAACACAATGTCATTTACAATTGTCCAAAAGAAAATTAAATCCTTGGGTATAAATGTAACAAAGCATGTGTATAATCTGTATAGTGAAAATTACAAATGCTGATGGAAGAAATCAAAGACCTCCATAAACGGAAAGACACACAATGTTTATTTAGACTGGAAGACTCAACACAATAAAGATGCCAATGATCCCCAAATTGATCTACAGGTTGAATGCAATCCCTGTCAAAATTCCAACAAGGTTTTTCTCTACTTATACAAACTTATTCCCAATGATATATGGAAAAACACAGGTCATAGAACAACCAAAACAATTTTGAAAAGGAATAAAGTGGGAACAATCACTGTCCCTGATATCAGGCTTACTAGATGCCTACAATAACCAAGACAGTGTGGTATTGGTGAACATATAGACACAAACTTTAATGTAACAGAATAGAGAACCCAGAAATAGACCCATAAATATATGCTTAACCGATTTCTGACAAAAGTGCAAAAGTAACTCAATAGGAAAGATAGTTCTTTCAACAAATGGTGCGGAGTAATTGGATACTAATAAGCCAAGAAAAAGAAAATCAACCTCAACGTAAACTCAAGATGGATCCATGAACTCAAAATGTAAAACATAAAACTACAAAAGTGTTAGAAAAAAAACTGGAAGAAAATCTTTTGGACCTAGCACTAGGTGAAGAGTTCTTAGACTTGACACCAAAACACAATCCATTGGATATAATCAAATTTAAAACTTTTACTCTGCCAAAGACCCTGTGAAAAGGATTAAAAGACAAGCTACCAAGTGAGAGAAAATATTTGAAAAGCACACATCTGACAAAGAGCTTGTAGCTCTCACCTGTATATAGAATTCTCAAAACTCAGCAGTAAAACAATCAATCAATCCAATTGAATCTAAGACTTTGAGAGACTAAATATACACATGGACAATGGCCAGACCATATATGAAAACAGAACTTTGGCCCACCACTTGCAGCAACCTGCCCAGGAAACCTACAATCAACAACCCAGGAAGCCAGCCTGCTATAAATCAGACTTACAGGAAGCTGGATGGCTATCGCTGATGACAATCCAGAAAGCTAACCAACAATTTCTGGAACATTTGGCCCAAAGAGGCCAGAACTTGATTAGTAACTAACAGTTTCCCTAATTTTTGTACCCGCTTCCAACTTGGCACCAACCAGAAAAAGCCAAATATACTCCCCTAACCAATCACCTAGGATGCCCTGCATCCAGTTGGCTGCCTACAGCTCTTCCACGCTGATAGCCTCCATTAGGGTAGACCTGTGACCTTCCTTCCCTGCCCTATAACCTTCTCCACTCCCCTGTCTGCCCTCGAGTCTCTGCCAAAGTGCAAGTGATGGTGGCTGACTCCCTTGCTCCAGCAAACTCAGAATAAATCCTTAGCTTTTCTCATTTTGTTGATCTGTGTGTCTTTCCACAGCATGAAGAGACATTTCTTTTCTTTTCTTTTCTTTTTGAGTTGGAGTCTCACTCTGTCACCCAGACTGGAGTGCAGTGGCCGCTCCCGGTCACTGCAGCCTCGACCTGCTGGGCTCTGGCGATTCTTCCGCCTCAGCCTTCCAAGTCGCTGGCACTACAGGCGCGCGCTACCCTGCCCGGCTCATTTTTTGATGTATTGTAGAGATGAGGTCTCGCCAAGTTGCCCAGGCTGGTCTCGAACCCTCGGGCTCAGGCAATCCACTCATCTTAGCCTCCCAAAATACGGGATTACAGGCTGAGTCACCGAGCCCGGCTTCATGTTTATTTTAAAACAGAAAATTTATTATTAT
>CAUYQG010242071.1:0-25611 GCA_963574415.1 Tarsius wallacei | reverse complement strand
TATGGCTAAATCAGTGGCAAAAATCATAATTTTCTTTCAAAAATGCAGGAGAGCAATTAAGTGGTCACCTCAATATAAGGGGCACATGATTCATTCTGTGAGTAGTTGGGAAGGGGGTAGACATAGGTCAGAAATTTGGTCCCAGAGGTCTCACCATCTTAATTTGGTCACTTCTAATGAAAAAAATAAAAAATAAAAGTAAAGTTGTCCAAAGATACCTTAAAGCTGAAAACCTGAACAGCACATTTTTGTTGTTGTTTTGGCTAACTCCTCCTGGAATCACCTTTCTGATTTGGCTAGTACTTTTGCACAGAGCAATGAGGTTTCTCATTGTGGAGAATTTTCCAGGGCTCAGTTTGGTTCTCAGTAAGGCAGGCCCACACTTTTTCCCCTTCTCCATGGAGAGGGTAATATGTATTAAACAAAAAAGTCATCTTCCAAAAGAGAAAAAGGGATTAGTTTGCTGCTTCAGAGCTGTGGAATTATTTGGAATGTTTTTACCAACGGTTGCTTCAAAACAACAAAAAAGGTTAATTACAAAATGTATACATCACAACATGCTTTTAAAGACATTGTGCACTGTGCTCACATTCCCTTAAATGTTGTTCCCAAATGTGCTCAGCCTCTAGCCCAGCTGGAATCTCTGGGAGGTGGCAGAGACAGTTTGGCGAAAAAGACACGGGGGCATGGAGGGAACGGCGAAAGGAGAAAGCAGCCTTCCAGTTAAAGATCAGCCCTCAGGTTAAAGGTCAGCTTCAGGCAGGCTGGCCTCAGGCGGAGTTGGGGTCAGAGGGAGGATCAGCGGCAGGGTGGGCCTGGGGTGCTCTACATCTCATTCAGGTCCAGCAGAGTCTGGTCCAGCATCCTTTGTGTACAGAGGTGCTCCTCTTTGGTGCATTTCAGTTTATCTAATGGAGGTAAAGAAGAGAAGTTATACAAGCTAGAAGTTTCAAGGTCTGCCTACTCTCTGAGACTTGCTCCCTGGCAGAAAAGTTGTAGACTAATCAAGCAGCTGCCTTCTCAGCCACAGAAGTGAGCTATTACATCACCCAGCTTTGCAGGGCCTCTGGCTTCCCTACTGAAATTGTAGGTGTTGCTGCACTTTCTGGGGGAGGGAGTTAGGGACCCTATCAACCACTTCCTCTCCCTCCCATACCCAATCAATACTTTCAGCTTTCAGTCACTGAGGGAGCAAGGCTTAAACATCAGTCATCCACTTTTCTAGACTAGCCAACACCTTCTTGAAGTGGCCCACCAGAGTTTGACCTTAATTGAGATTTTTGCAAAGCTGTTGCCCAGAACCAACTTGTGACAGTAACTTGCAATTAAACATAAAATCAGGAAAAGAAGAAGGGAAGATGTCAACAAGAAAATCAACAGCTGAACATCAACTGAGAATCTAATCTACTTAGCAATCAAAGCACCCTGACTGCTCTCGAGAGGTGAGAAAAACACTCAAATCTTCAACTCGAAGAAGGTGATGGCAACACAGATGCATATTCATATCCGACATCCTTTTCTTCCCCCTCCTTTTCCCCACCCAGTCAGAAAGGCCCATCCCTGGGCCTGCAGATGAAGCAGTCACAAGGTCTTGTTGAGTCAGTCCTTTTATTGTTAGAATACATCCATGCAATGGAACATACCCAACTGAAAAAGCAGCAAATAAGGGTAGAAAACAGAAAATTCTCCCACATTTTCTCACTACAATCTCTCAGGCCCCAACCTTAATCACCATAACCTTTTAAAAAAATCTACTATTATTTCTCCTGCAGTGTCTGATGCAGCAGCAACAGCTAACTCTGTTGATGGACACAGAGATGGGGAGACA
Source organism: Tarsius wallacei (assembly GCA_963574415.1). Classification (NCBI taxonomy): domain Eukaryota; kingdom Metazoa; phylum Chordata; class Mammalia; order Primates; family Tarsiidae; genus Tarsius; species Tarsius wallacei. The sequence continues at coordinate 23,783 of CAUYQG010242071.1, read as the reverse complement.
GGGGGGCATTCAAAGGAGCCGGCGTAGGAGCTCAACCGAACACAGAAATTTCTCCTTGTACTTGGAACCTATGATTTTATATTTGGTGGTTCTACCCATAATCTCTTCTAAAGGGACAGAAAAAAGCAGTATTTACTGTTCCAACTTTAAAATGCTGTTAGGAAATCAACAATCTTTTTTTTTTTTTTTGAGTTGGAGTCTCACTCTGTCACCCAGACTGGAGTGCAGTGGCGCTCTCGGCCACTGCAGCCTCGACCTGCTGGGCTCTGGCAATCCTTCCGCCTCAGCCTTCCAAGTAGCTGGAACTACAGGCACGCGCTACCACGCCCGGCTAATTTTTTTTTGATTTATTGTAGAGATGAGGTCTCACCAAGTTGCCCAGGCAGGTCTCGAACCTGCGGGCTCAGGCAATCCACTCACCTCGGCCTCCCAAGGTGCGGGATTACAGGCTCAGCCACAGAGCCAAGCTAGGAAATCAACATTCTTTTTTTTTTTTTGAGTTGGAGTTGCCCAGGCTGGAGTGCAGTGGCTGCTCCCAGCCACCGCAGCCTCGACCTACTAGGCTCCGGCGATCCTTCCGCCTCAGCCCTCCAAGTAGCTGGAACTACAGGCACGCGCTACCACGCCCGGCTAATTTTTGATTTCTTGTAGAGATGAGGTCTCGCCAAGTTGCCCAGGCGGGTCTCGAACCCACGGGCTCAGGCAATCCACTCACCTCAGCCTTCCAAGGTGCGGGATTACAAGCTGAGCCACCGAGCCCGGCTTGAGACAGGGTCTCTTATTACCCAGGCTGATCTCAAACTCCTGGCCTCAAGCAACCCTCCCACCAAGCCTGGCCTCAAATGGTTTCTTATAGCCAAAAGCATTCCTTACACAATAGTGCCCAATTCCACTGGCTTTAACTGAATTTTCTATTTGGAGCATTCTTTTAACAGGGAGTAGACTATGGAGAATTCAAGTCCAACTGAATAGCACAGGGGGTAATAGAAGTTTGAGGACAAGAAAGTCAAACTCCTTTGTGGTGTACTCCTAATAGCCTCTGGAATTCACAAACAAGTTTCCTCCTATGTTTTACAGCCTGCTTCAAAATGGTCTCAGGACCTCAGTAAGATGAAACATACTTTTCTGTCCTAAAATCAACTGCATCTGTGGGCATTACTCAGGCATCTTGCCTTCTGGGCTGAAGTTTTCCCCTGTTCCGACAGGAAGCTAGGGACCAGTATGGTCTCAATAATACCTGCCATCTTATGTACGCTTTCTGTATAAACAGAAAGCTTACATGTGTAAAAAGAGCCTAGGAGGCAATGACCAAAAATGATTTAAAGTGTATTAAAGAGACCAGGCTTGGTGGCTCAGCCTGAAATCCCAGCACTTTGGGAGGCCAAGGTGAGTGGATTGCCTGGGCAACTTGGTGAGACCTCATCTCTACCCAAAAAAAAAAAAAAAAGAAAGAAAAAAAGCCGGGCATGGTAGTGCATGCCTCTAGTTCCAGCTACTTGGAAGGTTGAGGCAGAAGGATCGCTGGAGCCCAGCAGGTCGACAGAGGGAGACTCCCACTCAAAAAAAAAGTATTTTAAAAAAAAACAACAGAATTAGGATGAATCTTTTACATATACTTCCCACCTGGCATGGTGGCTCATGCCCATAATCCCAGCACTTTGGGATGCCGAGATGGGAAGACTGCTTGAGGCCAGGAGTTCGAGACCAGCCTGAGCAAGAGAGTGAGACTTCATCTCTACAAAAAACAAAATTAGCCAAGTGTGGTGGCATGCACCTGTAGTCCCAGCTAGTCAGGAGACTGAGGAAGGAGGACCATCACTTGAGCCCAGGAGGTTGAGACTGGTGTTTGTTCCACTGTGCTCCAGACTGGGTGACATAGTGAGACTCGGACTTGAAAAAAAAAAAATTTGAACTTCCTATGAAACTACTGGTTCTCAGTAGGGATGGTATTGACCCTCTCCTCTCTCTAGGGAGAATTTGAAAACGTGTGAGAGATTTTTGATTATCATAATGACCCTATATTTACTGGGCCTATAGCTATTTATTGGCAGGGGACAGCAATAGACAGGATCATTCTGTATGTCAACAGAATTGCCATGCCCTAAATGACAAAAGTTCACCACTGAGAAACACTCTGAGAATCTGAAAATCCAAAATCAGAAGTGCTCCCCAAATCTGAAACAATTTGAATGCTAACATGACATGATACTCAAAGGAAATGCTCAGTGGGGCATTTCGAACTTTACACACACACACACACACACACACTTTAGAGACTAGATCTCACTCTGTTGCCCAGGTTAGAGTTCAGTGGCTATCCACAGGTAAGATTATAGTGCACTACAGCCCCAAACTCATGGGATGGTAGCTGGGACTACAGCCACACGCCACCATCCCAACTTGGATCTGTAATTTTGGGATCTGGAATGCTCAACTGGCATTTCAGTTGTGATGCAAACATTCCAAATCCAAAAAAATTCAATATCTAAAATACTTCTGGTCCTAAGCATTTTGGATAAGAGATACTCAAACTGTATTAGTCTATAGACTCCATGAGGTTTGGGATTGAACCTTTCTTACTAATGGGAACATCCCTGTCAAATAGTAAGTGTTCAAATTAGTGACTTCATCTTTCAAACTCTCTGTGATATTATATTACATATAGATTTCATGAGCAGCCTGCACTTAAGAAATAAAGAGAAAGCTGGGCTCGGTGGCTCAGCATGTAATCCCACGCTTTGGGAGGCTGAGGTGAGTGGATTGCCTGAGCCCGTGGGTTTGAGACCCGCCTGGGCAACTTGGTGAGACCTCATCTCTACAATAAATCAAAAAATCAGCCGGGCGTGGTAGCGCATGCCTGTAATTCCAGCTACTTGGAAGGTTGAGGTGGAAGGATTGCCAGAGCCCAGCAGGTCGAGGCTGCAGTGGCCGCACTCCAGCCTGGGCGACAGAGTGAGACTCCAACTCAAAAAAAAGAAAAGAAAAGAAATAAAGAGACAGAGACAGAGGGAGAGCATTTTATTGCCTGATTAAATCCCAGAACAGAGTTCTGTAGGAATTGTATCAGGTCAGAAAGACAAATGCGGCTGTTCTCTCACTTTGAGCTTACCTTCTAAGGCTGCTATCCCTAGTGACTAAAATTTAGCATTAGATACTAGTTCATTAAAGTTCTTGGTTCCCTGTTAACAGCAAAACAAACCAAACCTAAAAGGCAAGGCAGAGGACCTATTTGGTCTGATGTTATTTCTAGCCATGCCCAATTAATTAGAAAAAAAATCCCAGGGAGTTGGGGAGTATTCACCGAATACCATGTGAAAGGAAGAGGTAAGGCTACCCAATTAACAGGTCATTGCACTCCAGGTGACACGGGGTCCAGTCACATTTTGTTCTTCCATCCCAACAATGCTAACAAGGGAAGAAGGGGCCTAGGATTCATTGAAATTAAGGAGAAGCAAAAGAGGCCAAATGTTTTGACCTTATCTCCAAAGCTTGTCCAGGCCAAAGTAATAGGATGGCTTCTGCAAGGATACCCAGCATTAGATGAAAGAGTGAATTCAGCACTACACAGTATTTCATTTTTCACTCTGCTACTCTGGCTTGTTGGACTCCACCCTTGCTCACACTCACTAGTCATGCACATGGGGAAAAATAGAAGATACCAGAAAGCCAGCTCCAAAATACTGAATGTCTACAACTGTGTCATCCAATATAATAGTCACATGTGGCTATTTTTTTTTTTTTAATTTTTTGAGTTGGAGTCCCACTCATCACCCAGGTTGGAGTGCCGTGGTACTGTCACAGCCACCCTAGCATCAACCTGCTGGGCTCCAGCAATCCCTCAGACTTCCAAGTAGCTGCAACTACAGGCACGTGATACCATGCCCAGCTAATTTTTGATTTATTGTAGAGACAATGTCTTGCCAAGTTGCCCGGGCTGGTCTCAAACCCACAGGCTCAGGCAATCCACTTGCCTCAGCCTCCCAAAGTACTGGGATTACAGGTCAAGTCACTGCGCCCAGTCAGCTAATTAAATTTAAATGAACTAAAAGCTAAAATTCGGAATTTTACTTATGTTTTAGAAAGAGGGTCATGCAGTGGTGCTCACTGCAGCCTCAAACTCCTGAGTTCAAGAGATCCTTTAGCCTTAGCCTATCGAGGAGATGGGACTATAGGCATGTGCCACCATGTCCAGCTAATTTCCTTTTTTTTTTTTTTTTCCCCAAAAACAGGGTCGGGCTATGTTGCCCAGGCTAGTCTTGAACTCCTGGTCTCAAGTGATCTTCTTGCCTTGGTCTCCCAAAGCACTGGGATTAGAGGCATAAGTCACCATGTCTGGCCAAAACTGGCATTTCAGCCTCACACTAGCCATATTTAAGTACTCAACAGTCATATGTGGCTAACGGCTATGTACTGAATATCACTACCAAAAGTTCTACTGAACAGCATGACTCTAGTAGGCTTACTGAATTTTCTTTCCACCAATACACTTTTCTGTTCCTTGAAATATGGCTTTTTGGCCTGGCGTGATGGCTCACGCCTATAATCCCAGCACCTTGGCAGGCTGAGGTGAGAGGATTGCCTAAGCCTGCGGGTTCAAGACAAGCCTGGCCAACTTGGTGAGAACTCACCTCTACAATAAATCAAGAAAAATTAGCCAGGCTTGATGGCGCATGCCTGTAGTTCCAGCTACTTGAAGGGCTGACATGGAAGGATTGCCTGAGCCCAGCAGGTCAAGGCTGCGGTGACTGAGTGAGCCACTGCACTCCAGCCCGGGTGACAGAGTAAGACTCCAGCTCAAAAAGAAAAAAAAAAGAAGAAATATGGCTTCTCCTCTTGACCTTAATGCTCAACATGCATCTTGAAATTACTAAAGTAGTAATGGACATACCATTTTCAGTTATCACCCTTCTCAACCTATCTGTTGAAGCGAAACACAGCTAGAAATCATCTAGCCTCAAACTTTTTAAAGAACTAATTCACCATCTATCTCTTCAACCAGTTCCTTTTGGCTTCCTCTTATTCACAAGATTTTCCTCATTGTTCTTTTATCCTAAACATATTTTATGGTAGGGATGAGGTATTGCTATGTTGACCAAGGTAGTCTTGAACTCCTGACCTCAAGTGATCCTCCTGTCACCTCAGCAACCAAAGGTGCTGGAATTACAGGCATGAGCCACCCTGCCTAGTCAAATCCTACCCCTTTGCCCCCCGAGACAGGCTCTCAGTCTGTTGTTCAAGGTGGAATGCAATGGTGCTATATCTTAGCTCACTATAACCTCAAACTCCTGGGCTCAAGAGGTTCTCCTGCCTCGGCCTCCCAAAGCACTAGGATTACAAGCTCACGTGAGCCACCACACCTGGTCTTCTCATTGTTTTAATTCTTCTTTGTATATTTGCGAGTGTCCTCTATGTTTCTAATTTACTTCCATGGCCTAAACTACCCAGCCACTCTTATGGATTCCTAAATCTCTTACATCAACACGTTCCCCTCAAGCCTCCGAATTCTTTTTGCCCAAACACTTGCCTATTTTTCAGCCATGTTTTCTTTTCCATTTCCAACTCCTCAAACCAGGACCATGTGACTTCCCTACATCTTTTTTGAGTTGGAATCTCACTCTGTTGCCCCGGCTGGAATGCAGTGGCATACTCACGGCTACCACAGCCTCAACCTGCTGGGCGGCTCAGACATCCTGCCTCAACCTTCCAAGTGGCTGGAACACAGGTATGTGCCACAATGCTCAGCTCATTTTTTTGGTTTATTTGTAGAGGTGAGGCCTCAACAAGTTGCCCAGGCTGGTCTCAAATCCCTGGACTCAGGCAATCCTCCTGGCTCGGCCTCCCAAGGTACTAGGATTACAGATACGAGTCAACACGCCCAGCCTCACTATATCTTTAACACCATTTTCCTGCTCTAAAAACCAGTCATCCTTGCCTTTGCCTCCTCACAATAAGTGGCCAGGCCCTTCAGAATGCCAGTCTTTACTGCCATCTCTCCTAACACTAATCTAGCTCAGATCCCAATATTCTCCCCTGGAAAACTATTATTTCCCAAAGAGTGGCATATTTACTGCTGGTTGAATGTATATGGTGGTATGTACATAGTACATAGTGGTGGTGTGCATTCAGGCAGTATACATTTGTGAACTTTAAAATATTACTATAGGCCAGGCGCAGTAGCTCACACCTATAATACCAGCACTATGGGAGACCAAGATGAGAGGATTGCTTGAGCCCATGGGTTCGAGACCAGCCTGGGCAACTTGGGGAGACATCGTCTCTACAATAAATTAAAATATTAGCCAGGCATAGTGGCACATGCCTATAGTTCCAGCTACTTGGAAGGCTGAGGCAGAAGGATCACCTGAGCCCAGCAGGTCTAGGCTGCAGTGGCTGTGAGCATGCGACTGCACTCCAGCCTGGGTGACAGAGTGAGACTCTGACTCAAAATAAAAAATAATAAAAAAACTAAAAGTTACTGTATTTATTTTAACATGCATTAGGAAAAACCACCAGGACAAACCTTTCATTTCGAAATAGAATTGTGTACACGTAGAATAAAATAAATTCAGAAACAAGAGTAGATTTGAAGAAAATATAAGGCAACATGCAAATATGACAAAAGTCACCAAAAATTGCATGCAAATGACTGAAATTGGGAATCATATGAGTAAATCACTTTGCTAATCTATTCCAAACATTAATTTAGCTACCAAATTAACTCTTCTTTTTATTTGATTTGGAGTCTCACTCTCACTCAGGCTGGAGTGCAATGGCATGCTATCAGCCACTACAGTCTCAACCTGCTGAACTTAGGCAAACAACATTACGCCTGGCTAGTTTTTTGATTTATTGTAGAGACGAGGTCTCGCCATATTGCCTAGGCTGGTCTTGAACCCAAGGGCTCAGGTCATTCTTCTGCCTCCACCTCCCAAAGTGCTGGTATTACAGGTGTTAGCCACCGTGCCTGGCTAAATTAACTCTTCTAATATACTACTCAGATCATAAGATACCTGGTTCCAAATCCCTAGCCTGATTTTTGGCTGGGGAACTCCATCACCTACCAAAGAAATCAAAACACTTCAGCCTGATTTTTGGCACACAACCCTGCCCACTATTCTAAGTCTACCTTTCAGATATCGTGTCCTTCTCTTCTGTCTCTGTATTTTTTTTTTTTTTGAGTTGGAGTCTCACTCTGTCCCCAGACTGGAGTGCAGTGGCCGCTCCCGGCCACCGCAGCCTCAACCTGCTGGGCTCCGGCGATCCTTCCGCCTCAGCCTTCCAAGTAGCCGAAACTACAGGCGCGCGCTACCACACCCAGCTAATTTTTGATTTATTGTAGAGATGAGGTCTTGCCAAGTTGCCCAGGTGGGTCTCGAACCCGCAGGCTCAGGCAATCCACTCACTTCAGCCTCCCAAGGCGTGGGATTACAGGCTGAGCCACCGAGCCCGGCTTCTGTCTGTATTATTGTTTCTCTTTAACCGAAATGCTCAGTAGTCAGTCCCTCCATTCACCTTTGCTTGTCAAAATCCAATCTTTTGGAACCCAATGAAGAGGCATATTTTAACATGTTTATTATCAATTACATGCCTTCTCCCATGAGTCTTTCCTAATTATCCCCACGGAACTCAACTCTTCCCCTCTCCCAATACTCACAACACTCTGTTTACTTGTGGTACCTATCATACAGGGTCTTTAGTTCTATGTATGTTCTCTCTCCTACTTGATTCTGAGCAACCTGAGAGTAGGAATGGTATCTCCAACTTTATTTCTGTCTCCATCTTAATATCCTATACCCAGAAGATACCAAGAAGTGTCAGCTGAATAAATGAATCTGTATCTTACTCTCAAAGGTTGTGTGGCAAGAAGAAATGATATGGACAGAAAAAAAGTTGAATTTGTTATTTAAACTTTATTAGGGATAACTTCTCTACCTGGTTATCTGTTTAAAAGAAAAGCAAGTTTTAGCGTTTTTTGTTTTCATTTTTATTTTTTTTGTGAAACAGGGTTTCACTGTCTCCCAAGCTGGAGTGCAGTGGCAAAATCACAGCTCACCAAGCCGCAAACTTGTGGGCTCAAGCAATCCTCCTATCTCAGTCCCCTGAGTAGCTGGGACTAGAGGTGTGTGCCCCTTGCCCATCTAGTTTTCCTTTTATTTGTAGAGACAGGGTTTCACTTTGTTGCCCAGGCTGGTCGTGAACTCCTTGCCTTCAAGTGATCCTCCTGCTTCAGCCTCCCAAAGTGCTGGGATTATAGGCATGTATCACCATGCCTGGCTTGCTTTTAAAAAAGAAACGAGATCTTGCTACGTTGCCCAGCCTTAAGTACAGTGGCCATTCATCGGTGAAATCCCACTACTAATCAGCATGGGAGTTTTGAGCCGCTCTGTTTATCCCTTCCTTAGGCAACCTGGTGGTTCACTGCCCTCAGGTCACCATACTGATGCCAAACTTAGTGAGCTCACCCAGTTGGCATAGTTCACTATAGCCCAGAACTCGTGGACTCAAGCAATTCTCCTGCCTCAGCCTCCCAGAGTAGCTGGGACTACAACGCATACACCACTGCACACCCAACTAAAAAAAAGCAAGTTTTAAATTCATATTCTGCTGAGAAAGTGAAGTATTAGGTAAACAACACTTAGAAGTTTCGATTAATGTAATTGACAACTGCAGTATCCTGATATATCCCTGCTGTGTAAATTGAAACAGGAGTTTCTGAAATGTTGATATTTAATTCCATATATGAAGCAGGAACAAATTTACTAGCAGAAATTTATGTATGTAATAAATGCCTCCATGTGAAATATGCATGGCTGGTTGTTTTTCCAAAAATAATTTATCATTTGTCTTATATCCGACTAGCACATGCTGGCAGGCAAATGGATAGTAAGCCTCAAATATGGAAGAAAGGTTTAAAGAAAATGTAAAACTGTTGAGAATTCTATCCATTATATATTTTTTCTGTGATGTGGAATGATACAATTAGTCAATCTTAGTAAGAATATGCATATGGGTTTACCAGGTGTTCTGAATGCACCATTTGAACCATTAATAAAAGAGTAGAGAATAATATGTATTGAGAGTAACTTCAATGGCCAATCGATCTTACTATATCAAAGGAGAACTTAAAGAGAAAATGGAAAGATTGCAGGCAGAATGATGTAAGAACCTGGAAGTAAATGACTTACATCATCCTGTTCAGCTTGAGAAAAAAGACTAGAACTCCTACCCTGAGGAACATCTGCTAGTCCACCACTCTGGCAGACTCAGATCAGCCAAGTTTAAATGTCAAGAAAAAAATAGACACACACAAAAGTGGCTTTGATTATATAAGTCAGAGCAGGGGGACCCTCCGTTAGCTGTCCCCCACATCACACCCCCAAGGAGGCTCCTTCTCAGGGACAGCAGCAGCTTTGTCAAGGACACAAATGCAGGGTGGCATGAGGCTTCCAGCAGCTCAACATTTTAATTTGGGGTGGAGGTGGAAGAAAATACATAAGTTGCTTTGTGTCCCCCCAATCCTAATGCCTTGGGGACCAGCCAGGTTGACCCAAATGGAATCCAGACTGAGAGTTGGGTTCCCCGAGGAAAGGGGGCAGATCCAGAACAGGGCAGAAACGGTGAGAATTATCTGTATGAAAAAGTAAGGATACTCTAGGTGAGAAGGACTAGCATCAATCTAGACAGCAACGTGGGAGAAAGGACGAGGAAAAAAAGGAAGAGGTGGCAGCAGGAATGATAAAAGAGAGCCAGACACTTCAGCCTGAGACATTTGGCTTCTTTTCAGGGTTAGTGGGAAAGATGAGAGGTTAGCATCTAGGATCAGGGATCCACAGCAAACAGACGAAGTCCCCAACAACTCTTTTTGGTGCTGTTTACTACCTGGCTTACTTCTGGGACTCAGCTTGATTCTCAGATGAATTTGGTATTTCCCATCCTGGGTGTTTCCCCTCAACTTTATTATTGGGGAACAAACCAAATATACCCAGGGGTATGAATTTTGTTGTGATGTTTTAGGGCCCAAGTCACTGGCTCTCTGGGCCCTATTTTTTCATTGTATGATTTCTAATTTGGCAGTGTCCATTCTGAGAAGATTAAATTTGAGAAACAAATAGAAAAATCACAATGTAATGAAGAAACTATGAATATAAAGTACAAAAATTACATGTTGATCAGGGTTCTATCACTGAGTGAAGATTAAATGCCTCCCCAGCTTTTGTCAAATAAGTAACCAGCACCAACCAATGTTTTAAGGGTGGAGATTCTAGTTTCCAAAGGACAAAACCAAAGCACACTGCATAGCCTATACCTCCACCCACCCACAAGCCAAGATCCCAGCCCCGCTCTGCTGCCAGATAGTTACATAGAGGTCATGTCATTGAGGGCGTGGTCCAGCTCCTCGCTAATGGCCTTGTACTTCAGTTTCTGGGCATAGAGCTCATCTGGACAGGCACAGGAACCACAGGGAGGAACGAGGGGACAGAGTAAAAGGTTTCAGAAGCAGATGAAGAGAGGGAATCATTAGAAATTAGGAAAAGTGTGACTGTGAGTCTAATACCACAGTTAGGAATACACCTGCTCTGGCAGCCATGATTGGACATTTCAGATCCACTGTCCCCTAGGACCAACTGTACTTCTTGATGCCTCTAATTGCAACAAGGGTTGAGAACTCAGACAGTCATAACTAGAAATCCTTATTCTCAAAGGCACTCAAGAGGATACTACTCCTATTAAGTTACTCAATCCCAGGCAGATAACAATTTAACAAAAATAGAAGAAGAAAGTTCATATCAATATTCAGACACTTCTCTATCTACCAAGTGTGATCCTATTTGTGGCCCCTTTGCTCCACAGGTTGCCCCCCAAACTCTTCCTGTTGCTGAGAGCATACCAAAAGAGCATATCTCAGAGTTCTCAAAGCAGAGGGCACCCTCCCTTGTCAGGGTACATGACAGTTGCCAAACTACAGTGATAGGAAGTATTTAGAAAGCCCGTGGCACTGGTCAGTGCTGATATGGTTATTCTACAGTTTCATTTCTTGGAGCAGCACCCCAAAACTTGAGTGGTGACCAGGATTACAAAAAGTAGCCATGAGGTAACATGCAACGTGTGCCTTCTGAAATCATGGCTTCCATTTAAATCCACAGACTACTAAATTAGAGGTAAATGCAGCTATTACCAGTGTCCTCAAAGGAAAGAATGCAAATTCCAGAATATTAGGTGATATCTTACTAACGAAGAAGAGTAAATGTAAAAATTCAAATCTATGGTCTGATCCGCTTCGCCTAGCTGTGACATAGAATGGAGCACATGATATATGCCAAGTCACTACCAACCTCCTTTGGTGTCCAGGAAAAAAGATTAATGGTTAATGGGCAAGGTTTTCCTCTGTATTTCTCTATTTTAATCTCTCTCCCAAGCCCCATACCTTCCAAATCATCAATTGTCTTTTCCAGCTTGGCTACCGATCTCTCAGCAAACTCAGCACGGGTCTCTGCCTGGGAGAAATATAAAACCAGTCAGAATCAGAGATGAAGACAAAGAAGAGAAATTCTGTTTCTCCCACCTTCTACTTCTGGACCTTTCAGAACCAAAGCCAGACAGTCTAAGCCCACATTAATACCTTATCTATACACCTCTAAATGTTGGGTCCTTTCTGTAATCCCCTCAGCTCACCTCCTTGAGTTTATCAGTAAGAATCTTGATCTCTTCCTCATATTTGTCTTCTTTTTGAGAGTACTGTAAGAGAAACAATAAAAATTTCAGAGTAGAAATTAGTCACACAGACAGGACCCCCCCCTTATACTCTTACATTGAATATCCTCTTGGACTTAATGTGCTGAATGGTCCAAGAGTAAGAACAAAGCCCAGTCTGGACAACAGGGCCTTAAAATCCAAAAATCTGTGTCTTCAGAGTCACGGTACTCTCAGATTAGAATCCACCATGATTTTTATTTTTAAAATAGACCTAAGCTTTACTCTTACTCAGGTCAACCCAAGGAGATGTTTTTCCTTTTTGCTGCTTAATAAGCAGTAGTGATATCCCAGGCCACATGACTCAAACAATCCCCCATGATGTTAAAGAAGTCATCTGTCTTGATTGCTCATTAGGTCTCAGAGCCAACTCTATCTGTTGCCCCTATCTGTCTGCTAGGAAGTCTGGTAGGGCCCTTGCTTATTGCCTTTCAGCATAACAGTCAGTTATCAGCCTGAGGAACACATGATTCCAGGCACCTGAGACCATTAAATTATTTGAACAAAAGCAATCACAGCACACAGAAAGTAGTATTAAACCCAGAATCTGAATAGATGGCAGGTGGGTGGGAAGAGGACAAATTTCACTGGATTATATAAGAAATGGGTATCTCCAGTCTCTCATCAAGGGCAGGGCAGGGCTGGGCCCAGGCCCCAAAGCCTGTCACTTTCACAAACCAGCCCCTACCTTCTCCGCCTGAGCCTCAAGAGACTTGAGGTTGTTGGTGACATTCTTCAGCTCCTCCTCCAGCTCAGAACACTTACTGTGAATATTTTAAATACCGCAGGAGAGGAAAGGGGAAGAGGAAGAGAATAAAAAAGGGAGAGAGACACACAGACGTGAATTGAACCTATATGTGGAGAGGGTTGGAAGGCATACTGGGGAAGAGAAGTTCCTAGGTAACCTGAGCAAGCATCAGCCCTCCTCCCTCCACCACAGAACATGTCAGAAGCTGGACCCTCCTGGGCTCAAAATATTGGGATACTAATAAAGAAAGAACGCTTGAGAGGAGTCACTCCCAGGAACATGGCATACTGCTACCTGAGGTAGAGGTAGGAATGATTGCCCAACCCAAACAGTCCCCCAATCACCCAAGGGAAGGAGACCCTGTGGAGAGGCCATGAAGCAACTAGAAAGAGATGAAAGATGCCAGGTAAGTGGAAAAGAATGGAGCATTCCATGAAGAGATGAGAACACACTCAACAAATCAACCAGTGGAGGGGAGGCAGCTGCAAAACAAAAACAAAACAAAACCACACCGTACATAGAACCTTGCTGTGGGTTTCATGGTTAGTACCTTTTCTTCAGCAGCACTCAGACACTTCAGGTTCTGGTCCATCAGTCTGATCTGCTCATCCATCTCTCGGCAACGGCTGTTAGTGATAGTCATGGGGACGGCACAAGCCAGGTGTGGGAGGGAGAAAGGTCAAAAAAGAACACAGCAAAAAAACAAGCAGCAAAATAAAAAAACAAAAACAAAAAACAAACAAACAAACAAAACACCACCATGGTCATGATATGTTATGACTGGGAAAGAGGAATGCAAAGGAAGCACAAATATATATGCATCAGCACTAACTTTGTTATACAAGGCCCAGAAGGTGCCATCGGGGCAGTTAATATCTGCTTTTGCCCTAAGGTTCCCCAGCAGATTAGCAAAGTAGTAAGAACAGACACCAGGTCTTTTTTTTTTTTTAATTTGTTCGTCTGTTTGTTTATTTATGAGGGTCTTACTATACTGCTAAGGCTGCCCTCCAACTAGCAATCCTCCTGTCTCAGCCTCCTGAGTAGCTGGGACTACAGGCATGTACCACATCAAGCCAGACACTACATCTTGAGTCAATGACTCAAAGAGAAACAAAAACAGGCAGAAGAACCCAGTAGTCTTCCAGTTAACTCTTCACCATCTATTAGTCTTTTATTCTCCCTCAATTTGTAAACCATACCACCAACAAGAAACAGAAAAGTCTCATTTGTCACCTGTCACTAGTCAAGAGAGTAGGAGCCAGGAACGGTGACTCATGCCTAAAATCTCAGCACTTTGGGAAGCAAAGGTGAGAGGACTGGCTGAACCCAGGAGTTCGAGACTAGTCTGGGCAACGTGGCGAGACCTTGTCTCTTACAATAAATCAAAAAATTAGCTGGGCATGGTGGCACATGCCCATAGTTCCAGCTACTTGGAAGGCTGAGATGGAAGGAATACCTGAGCCCAGCAGGTCGAGGCTGCAGTGGCCATGAGTGTGTCACTGCACTCCAGCCTGGGTAACAGAGACTCCAACTCAAAAAAAAAAAAAAAGAGTAAAAAAGCTTAAAGCCAATCTTAGAGCCTAAAAAAGCACTATTTCCCACTCTGTAGGCCCTGTTTAACAAGGTCAAAGGAATGCTAGTTTATTCATATTAGTGTCCAAGCCAAAAGGGAAGGAAGGAATAGAATGGTATGACAAGATTAGGGAGCAAGATACTCACGATTCTGCCAGCTCAGCTCGCTCCTCTGTGCGTTCCAGGTCTCCTTCAATAATCACCAACTTACGAGCCACCTGCAGGAAAAGATCCCAGTACAGCCCAGTGAAGGAAAAAAGGAGCCATTACCTCATGATTCTCTGCAGAAGCTTGATATCACTGAAGACAGAGGGCAAACAGAAGGTACCTTACCTCTTCATATTTCCTATCTGCCTCTTCTGCAATGTGCTTAGCTTCTTTGAGTTGGATTTCCTGGAGTTCCATCTTTTCTTCATCTTTTAAGGCCCGGTTTTCAATAACCTTCATACCTCTGCCAGAAACAGAACAAATGCAATACTGACACCTTGGAGGAGTTTGTCACCAGCTCCATTTCAAGGGACCCAGAATTGTTTTTAAAACTCATTTCCGGCTGGGTTCGGTGGCTCTGCCTGAGCCCACGGATTCGAGACCAGCCCAGCCAACTTGGCGAGACCTCATCTCTACAATAAATTTAAAAAATTAGCTGGGCATGGTAGCGCATGCCTGTAGTTCTGGCCACTTGGAAAGGCTGAGGTGGAAGGAACGTCCCAGCTCAGCAGGTCGACACTCGGGGAGCCATGAGTGTGCCACTGTCCTCTAGCCCGGGCAACAGAGTGAGACTTCAACTCAAAAAAAAAGCGCCCATTTCTCTCTATTAGCCATTCAAATAAAAACCCATAGTACTACTCCCACACTTTCGCTTAATTATTACTATTATTATTATTATTTTGAGCCATAATCTCACTCTGTCACCCAGGCTGAAGTGCAGTGGCATGCTCGCAGCCTTGACCTGCTGGGATTCAAGTGATCCTGCCGCCTCAACCTTCCAAGTAGCTGGAACCACAGACGTACACCTCCACGCCTGGCTAGTTTTTTTATTTATTACAGAGATGAGGTCTTGACAAGTTGCCCAGGCTGGTCTCGAATCTCTGGGCTCAGGCAAGTGTTGGGATTACAGGCATGAGCCACTGTACCCAGTTTAATTATTTCACTTAAAACCTTTTCTTATAAAAATAATACATGCTTATTAGCAAATATTTAAATGTATAGTCTAAGGGTAAAAAGTACCTTCCCTTCCCACTTCAAGTCCTGTTAATTGGAGATATATGCAAAAAAAACCCATCCCAACTTCCCCAAAGGAATCATATACAACACCATTCTGCAACTTGATTTCCTCACTTTCTAGAATTTAGACACTACTCTGTAATACTGTGCAGTGTTAGTTAATGTATCTCTAGCAAGGCATTGTTTCTTTTCTTTTTTTTTTTTGAGTTGGAGTCTTACTCTGTCACCCAGAGTGGAGTGCAGTGGCCGCTCCCGGCCACCGCAGCCTCGACCTGCTGGGCTCCGGCGATCCTTCCGCCTTAGCCTTCCAAGTAGCTGGAACTACAGGCGTGCGCTACCACGCCCAGCTAGTTTTTGATTTATTGTAGAGATGAGGTCTCACCAAGTTGCCCAGGCAGGTCTCGAACCCGCGGGCTCAGGCAATCCACTCACCTCAGCTTCCCAAAGGCACGGGATTACAGGCTGAGCCACCGAGTCTGGCGCAAGGCATTTTTCATTCTGAAAAGCCTTAGTTGTCAAGTCCTTCTGATCTAGTTGAACTCACATGTGACAACGAGCCAATTAGCTATTTTCATAAAGATTATTTGTGATTTGGCTCAAGGGCCATGTTTCTCAGCCCTAGCCACACATTAAAATTAACTGAGAAACTTAAAAAAAAAAAAAAATCTATGGGCCAGATGTGGTGGCTCAAGCCTATAATTCCAGCACTTTGGGAGACCAGCCTGGGCAATATGGCAAGAACTTGTCTCTACAATAAATCAAAAAATTAGCTGAGTGTGGTGGCACATGCCTGTGGTTCCAGCTACTTGGAAGGCTGAGGTAGAAGGATCACCTAAACCCAGCAGGTCGACACTGGGGTGACCATGAGCACGCCACGGCACTCCAGTCTGGGCAACGGAGTGAAACTCCCCACTCAAAAAAAAAGTCAATGCCCAGGCCATTCTTACAGGTGGTTCTAATTGGAGTGGACTCCAAACATCCACACATTTTTTTTTTTTTTTGAGTCGAAGTCTCACTCTGTCGCCCAGACTGGAGTGCAGTGGCCACTCCAGGCCACCGCAGCCTTGACCTGCTGGGCTCCGGCGATCCTTCCGCCTCAGCCTTCCAAGTAGCCGGAACCACAGGCGAGCGCTACCACGCCCAGCTAATTTTTGATTTACTGTAGAGATGAGGTCTCACCAAGTTGCCCAGACGGGTCTCGAACCCGCGGGCTCAGGCAATCCACTCACCTCAGCCTCCCAAAGCGCGGGATTACAGGCTGAGCCACCGAGTCCGGCTCATCCACATATTTTTAAACTCCCCACTGATTTCCCCTCACCCCTACCCAAGATCTAACAGTGCAACCAGGGTTTAGAAGGCTTACTAAAATAGAGTGCTGGGCTCTACCTCCAGAATTTCTAATTCAGTAAGTCAGGGGTAAGAGCTGAGAATCTGAATTTCTACCAGGTCCACAGGTGTTGCTGATGCTGCCAGTCTACAACCTCACTTTGAGAACCTCTGCTTTAGGGGGATGAGTCTCATAAATAGAAGTTTATGATCCAAAGTGACATCATACTGGTGACCCTGTTTTAAGGATCATTAGGTCAATTTATAGACAAATATAAATTACAAAAGGGTCACAGCATCTAGATAACCCTTGCTCTCTTTGTCTTCAAGAAAGAAGATCCTATAAGAGTTACTTTTTAGCCAGGCACGGTTCGAGGCCAGCCTGGGCAACTTGGCGAGACCTCATCTCTACAAAAAAAAAAAAGCCGGGCATGGTATAGTGCATGCCTGTAGTTCCAGCTACTTGGAAGGCTGAGGCAGAAGGATTGCCTGAGCCCAGCAGGTTGAGACTGTGGTGGCCATTAGCATGCAACTGCACTCCAGCCTGGGCTACAGAGACTCCAACTCAAAAAACAAAAAAACAGGTCTATAAAGACGTCTTTATCAGAGCCATTACTAACTTCTTTTGAAATCCACACTCCATAAGGCTCCCCTACACACCTCTCGCTCTCATCAGCAGCTTTTTCTGCTTCTTCCAGCTTTTGCAGGGCAGTGGCCAGGCGCTCCTGAGCACGGTCCAGCTCCTCTTCGACCAGCTGGATCCTACGGTTCAAGGAGGCCACCTCAGCCTCAGCCTGCATTTGAAGGAAAGAATGGAAAACGGAAGCAGAGGCATGGTGAAAAGAAGAAATAACTATGACAGTAAGATTGGGGTTAATAGCCAGTCTAGCAGGGTACAACTTGTCTTAGTTCAGATGCTAAAAGATCTAGCAGGAATAATTAAATAAGTATTTCTTCCCTTCCCATTAATGAATTCCCATATGTTCCACAGGAAGAGTTTTAAAACTCAGTTCCTTGCCCAGCCCAGTGACAGTTAGTACCACCTCTTTTCTGGACTCAGTTCAAATTCCTGAACACAAGAGTCAGAAAAGGTAGTCAACAAAGGGTTCCTTCTGTGTGAGCTCCAGCTTGGAAGTGTGTCTCAGAAACTTTTTTTTTAAACTTTAATTTTTAGAGACAGATCTCCCTCTGTAGCCCCGGCTGGAGTGCAGTGGAACAATCATAGCTCACTATAGCCTCGAACTCTCAGGCTCAAGTGATCCTCCCACCTCAGCATCCCAAGAAGTTGGGACTACAGGTATGCACCACCATGCCTGGCTGATCTATTTAAAAAAAATTTTTTTTGAGGTGTCACTATGTTCCCCCATGGCGGTCTTGAACTCCTAGACTCAAGCAATCCTCCCACTTCAGCCTCCCAAAATGCTGAGACTACAGGCATGAACCACAGCATCCAGCCTGCAACTTTGTTTTAAGTGTCTCATAAAGTGAAAAAATAAATATGCAAGGTTTCTTAAAGAGGGAATTTTGTATTACCTATTATTTGTTGTCTAATTCAAGTTGTTAACCCTCTGTTCATCTTGCCCGCCCTAATACATCAGGAGATAACTAGCTAAGGGAATGTCTTTCAGAATAGCCTTCCGGAAAGCAAAAGAAGGGAACACTGGGATACCTACCTTCCATCCATTTTTTAAGTTGACAACAAAGAGCTGCTTCTGGCTAAAATTATCTGTTTTGATGGCAGATGAGAATGTTATGCCCACCACCATTCCTCCAAATTTCAGAACTGTCTCCTATCTATTCCTCTACCTGTCCCCTTAACCTCAACTAATACAGCATATAACAATTCTCTCCCTGGCCTCCCACACAATAAAGTACAGGCTAGAGTTCAAGTAACCCATGCTCCCTCCCTGGCAATGGAATAAGAAACAAGGAGGCAGTCTGCATGTGGATAAATTCTAATGGGAGGAAAGCCTCCTTCCTATGACTGCTGTTCTCTTATCCCCACACCTTTACTGGTGGCAGGCACGCTGACTACCACAGCCATACAAGAATTTAATCTGTCTTGCACACCACCCAGTTCAGATGCTTATCCAAGTGCTGGGTAAACACGATCTCTCTTCTACAAGCCCAGATTGTGCCTGAATTCTATTACCCTGATTTCCTCCTGGCAGGCAGGGGTGGGCAGCTATAGAAACAATCTGGGCCACCAGCCCCTATGAGGGATATAACCCAAAAAAATCCTGCTAACAATCAGGATTAGCACCAAAAAAATTCCAGGTACAAACATGGGAGGTTCAAGGACTGGGAAGGGGAACAAAGGGCTGGGGCTACAATCTAGCCACCAGGATACAGGAAGAGAAAAATCAAGAAGTCAACATAAGCTGAAATTACTAAAAAACTATTTGTGTCTACTACTCAAAAACATCAAAGACAAGCATTCTCTGGTTCTGTCTCTTCCAGGAAAACAGATGCTCCCTAGGACAACACGCATTTTTCTTCACAAACCCAACAAGGCCAACCAGTCAAGAGCAAGTCAGGCCATCAGGCAAAAACTATGAGACACTGCCAGTACAATGATTTACCCCCTTTCAGACGAAATACGGAATTCGATTTGGAGGAAGCTCAGGAAATGTTAAGTCCCTATCCAGCTCACCAGTTGTTACCCAAACTGGAATAGACGATAACAGGCTATGGGGCGGGGGTGTACAGTTTCCACAGCAACAAGCTGGCTCGGGCAGTTTCTCCCACAAATCAGCATTTACAATAGAATTCTTTGCAAGGCTGAAAAGGGAGGAGGAGAAAACACATCTTGGTGCCCTGACAAGAGCATGCGCACATGAGCCAGCTTGTATCAAAAGCAGAACCTAAGATGGGAGTCCTAGCCAAAGCTTCAAAGACCCCCAGAGGGTGGGAAGTGGGGGGTAGGAAGTGGGAGGGCGGGGAGATGGAACTTCTCTGTTCTCTTTTTTCTCCTCCCACAGAGGATCTGTTCTCTTTACGATGAAACAAAGCCTACAGAATCAAGATCTGATACTCTGTTTAAAGGAATAAGACAACCTGACTTTCCCCTCAAGCCAGAGTCTATGCACAAAGCCTAACTCTTTCAGGTCAAATAACTGTAGTACCAAGAAATTGAACAGGCCTATTTTTTGCAGACTAGACACACATGGCCCTGGGAAACATTAAGCTTTGCACCTTCCTTATCATCCTAGGTTTTAGTATGCCCACCTAGTCTTTCAGCCTGCTGACCTCTGCCCAGTTTGAAGGATACACAGTACTCTGAGTTCCTTCCCTTCAGGTAATAATAGGATTCTCAACTGCCCTGGTAGCAAAGATCCCTGGGGTGGGGGCTGGGAGTAGAATGCAGCAGTAATTTGGTCACATTCTAGAAGATGGCTGACAATAGTTTCAGCTGAGAAACGCTACCATCCTCCACTCTAAAGAGATTCCCAAGTATGCCACACCCCTCAAAGGCAAGAAACTGACAGGGTGCTAGTGCTCACAGGCAGAACAGGGCCAAGGACAGAAGGGGATTAGCCTAAATCTGGCATTCTGCCACACTGGGGTTTCTCTTTTTGGATAAAAGCCACAAATGAAATTAAAATGAAATGGCATTAGAAAAGTTAGGCCTGAGCCTTGTGAATAAAGGACTGCCTGAATTCACTGTGCTCACAAACTGGTCTACCCAGGAAGATACCTGTCCTTGAGGAATTCAAATTTCGCCAAGGGGGAGGTCAATTGGAAGGGAGTAGAGCTTTCTGCCCCAGAGTAAACATAGGTGGAGCCTAAGCAGAGGCACTCAGAGCAAAGGGCTATTTGCTTCTCCCCAGTGAGTACATGTTATAGTATGGGGGAAATAGAAAAGTAAGCTCAGGAAAGCAAATATAAACCAAAGAATGGTGATCAAGCCTGTTGCTTAGTCCACTAGACCCCACTAATAGGAGAGAACCACACATTCTAACCCCTCCAAGAGACTAGAAATTTGGGATTAAGGTCAGAATCAAAACGCCATTCAAAGCCCCCTCATTCCCTCAATAGTACTAAGTTTTGTAGACCAGAAAAAAATCAAAAAGAAAAATATCAGGGGAAGTTAGGAGGTAGGTATTAAAAAACAGTACAGTGAATGTACATTTAAAAATGGTTACAACAGCTGGAGGCATTGGCTCATGCTTGTCATCCCAGCACTTTGGGAGGCGGAGGCAAGAGGACTGCCTGAACCCACCGGTTCAAGACCGGGAGACCTCATCTCTTCAATAAATCAAAAAATTAGCCGGGCGTGGTGGTGCACACCTGTAGTTCCAACTACTTGGAAGGCTGAAGTGGAAAGATCGCCTGAGCCCAGCAGCTGCGGTGGTTGTGAGTGTGCCACTGCACTCCAGCCTGGGCAACTGAGTAAGACTCCAATTCAAAAAAAAAAAAAGTTACAACAGTAAATTTTATGTTACATATATTTTTACCACCACCACCACCAAAAAGAGATAAGAAAAAAAACTGCACTTAAATACTATGTTGCCATCTGTTTACATGTAGACGGATGCACAAAGAAAACACAAAACTGAAAGTGGATTTGACAAGGGGCTACATTATGAAAGGTTAATTTCCAGGCCAAGAGCAGAAAAGACCAATCATAGAACAACTCCAGCTTCTCACAATGAGAATATTCCCAAAAATAATTATATGACAATCCCACTGACAGCACGTGATAGCATCAGAGAATGCAGTTTCCAGCTCCAGGAGAGAAGCCTGCAAAACCCACATTCCTGAATGCTCTAAGAGGATAACAGGTAGCCCAAGCCACCCCTCCCTTCCCAGAGGTGTTTTTTCCTCAGTAGAGGTCAAAGTTCACTAGTGCAGAAAGTCAAAAGATTAGGCTTCCTCAAGCTGAAGAGTAGAAGATACTAGTTTCATCAATATTTAACTATCACCTTACTTCCTCATTCTGAGGACTTCCTCACTAGACTTCAGCTCAATAAGCAAATATGACAGGCTCTGAGCAAGAGAGCAGCTTAATATCTACCACCCCAGAGTCACCAAGAGTGAAAAAAAAAGAGCCAGATTTCCCTACAAGGAAAATTACCAAATCTTGGGATGGGGAGGGGGGGTGGGAGAATCCACTCTACAGCTACTCCTAGGACACCCCTATTTAAGTGTTGAGACTAAGACTCTGCAGCCAGTCCCTTTGGTCATCCCCTTGTTTCCCCTTTAAGGCTATCTGTTCTCAGCTGGGCACAGTGGCTCACAACTGCAATTCCAGCACTTTGGGAAGCAGAGGGGTCCCAGCTACTTGGAAGGCTGAGGTGGAAGGATCAGCTGAGCCCAGCAGGTTGAGGCTGTGGTGGCCACGAGCATGCCACTGCACTCCAGCCTGGGCGACAGAGTGAGACTCCAACAAAAAAAAAAAAAAAAAAAAAAAAGGGGGTTATCTGTTCTCCAGAACAAAAGGCAATGAGAAAGTGTCACTAGTAAAGAGTATCCCAGCCAGTCTCAATTGAATTGATAATTAGAAGTTGCTGGCATACCGGAACAGAGGAAAAACCCACCTAGAAAAAGGTGACTGAGGAAGACAAGCACCCAGTATCTTCATATCCAATAATAAAAATAAGTGAGTATTTCAACAATCTTTAGGTATTAACCTGGAGGGCAGCTGTCCCCCCTCTTTTCTTGCTCCCAAAAAACTAACTCTCAGTTACTCCCTAAAGGGACAGCCGAAAAGAAAAAAAAAAAAAATCAAAAAACAAAACAAAAAAAATTACCAAGAGACAGAACACCAATAAACCACAAGTTTTTCATTGAGTCTTCAAATCTTAGCAACAGTTACATTACTCTCCAGTCTAGACACCTTGGAAAATCTTATGGCTTACTGAAACTAGTCAAACACTTCCAAACAGAAAACAGTTCCAAGAAATTACTAGAGTCACCATTCATTCCACCAATATTTTATGTCGCAATTTTCAGTTGGACAAATATTCTTGAACTTAAAACAAAAAAAGACGCTGTACTGTATAATTGCAAAAGTCGCAAAATAATACTACTAGAACCACTGGAACACATTATTGTTTCCATCCACAACACTGCCCAGGTCAATCAGAAACCTTGAGATGGGCACGCCATCAGATTCTGTCATACACTCGCTTATCAGCTCTGCTTGGAAGTGTTCTTAACCAGTTCAGCTTGCACAGATCTCACTTCAGCAATAAAGGCCTGAATCTGGCAGAAGTTCCTGCCTTCCAGGTCACCATGGGTAGGGTCAGGCAAGTTTGGGTTGGCTCTTACATTTGCACTAACACAGGGAGAGAAGTACCATCTCCTTCACTCCCCGTTTCACGTCGTTGAAAGAGTGGGTGTAGCAGTTGCAAGAGCACCCCTTAAGAGGAAAGGGCCCCAGGCCGGAGGATGGGAGGCGGTCCCGTGGCCTCAAGCTCCTCCAGGGAGGGAGGGCATCGCGCTTCCTCTCAGCCGACTGCTGCCTCATTTCCTGAACAGGAGGAGGGAGCGGAAAAGCTGCCAGCAATCCAGGCTGGGGGCTTTCCGGCGGTTCCCACCCCGCAGCCGTCACCCTTTCACTGAAGGTTCGGCCCTGCCCCTCCCAGACCAGAGAAGCAGCCACCCACTCTTACCCCTCAGGCCGGAAACCTCAAAGCGAGAGCAAAGTTCTCCCACCCTCCATGGGCAAGTGGGGGAGGGAGAAGTCGCCGAGCCCCTCCCACGGCCGCGCCCGGATCCAAGAGACTGAATGAATGAGCTGGGAAAAAAGAGGAGGAGGAAAGCCACTCCCAAGCCCGGTGAGACTCCATTCCGTCAAAGGTCAAGCCTGCTCGCCCAAGCATCCAGTTCCCCCCTTGCCCGCTTGCTGTCTTACCGGAGCTGAGCCCCACCCATCCTCCGGGTTCCAGCTTCATCTCCGAGCCCGCTGGTCCCCGAAGGCCGTGCTTCACAGCAGAAGGGTCCCTACTCGGGGTCCCAGCTGTTCTAGCGACGGCCCCTCCCTCACGAGCCTCGCCCTCTTCGTACCTGTTCCCGGGCCCGCCTTTCTCCCTCCACTTCCCGCTGCAGCCGCTCGGCTCTTTCCTCGGCATCATCGGCCTGCTGCTGCAGAACCTGGATCTTGCGCTTCACCGCCTCGATGGTGGTGATTCCAGCCATGGTGCCCACCCAGCTGCCG
>CAUYQG010242058.1:0-14881 GCA_963574415.1 Tarsius wallacei | reverse complement strand
GACATAGAGTCTATAATACTTAGTGATCTATCACAGAAACAAAGAATGGAGTATCACATGTTCTCACTCATAAGTGGACCTTGAACAATTATTATAATACTATAAGAAAAGGATTGGCAGTAGTGGGAAACTGCAGAGGGGGGAGAAGGAGGGAGGGCGGGATTAGCAGTAGTAGGAAACTGCCAGGGGAGAAGGGGCACACCTCATCAACAAGGTTTCCTACATAATGAACATTTGTATACCTAACCCTGAATTGTACCCCACATCTTAAAAAAAATTTTTTTTAATTGTATTTTGGAAAACTATCATCTCCCACCATGAACTTGATAGTTTCCCAATACTTGGGCCTTTTATGATAAAAATGGTGGCAACATTATCAAATGTGATTTTTAAAAATTATATAATGAAATATGTCAACATTTGGAAGAGCTACATTATTAAAGAACCCATTATTACTGATGTTATAAAATCATTCATGGATAAAAGATAAATTCAAAGTGCAAGAAAGACTAATAGTTTTAATATAAAATGATACAGAAAGTTCACAGATGTGGTTTCAGATTCTGCACTGCAACTAATCTTTAAAGAACTAATACTTATCAAGTTTTGGTGTAGTAGTAAAGAAAGATACAAACAATTATCTGGGAAAACTATTAAAATATTCTTCCCTTTTCTAACCACTCACCATTTCTGTGAGGCTACATTTTCCTCATATAAACTTCAAACAAAACAAATATTGTAACAGATTGAACGCAGAAATAGACATAAGAAATCAGATGTCACCTATTAAGCCAAGCATTAAAAAGATTTGCAAAAATGTTATACTAATTATCTTTAGATGAGGAAAAAGTTACATTTCATCAAAAATCTTATTAATGTTACCTGTAACCGGTTATTGCTATTTTTAATGAATTTATGAGCATTTTAAATATTTCTTTTTTTTTTGAGTTGGAGTCTCACTCTGTCGCCCAGACTGGAGTGCACTGGCCGTTCCCGGCCACCGCAGCCTCGACCTGCTGGGCTCCAGCAATCCTTCCGCCTCAGCCTTCAACTACAGGCACGCGCTACCACACCCAGCTAATTTTTTGATTTATTGTAGAAATGACATCTCACCAAGTTGCCCAGGCGGGTCTCGAACCCACAGGCTCAGGCAATCCACTCACCTCAGCCTCCCAAGGCGCAGGATTACAGGCTGAGCCACTGAGCCTGGCTTAAATATTTCAAGTTTTAATTTCTAATACGGTAAATATAGTTAGACATAACCCACATAAAAAACCACTCTTGAGGGTCCTCAAAAAAAAATTTTTTTTTTTTTTAGTTGGAGTCTCACTCCATCGCCCTGGCACACTCACAGCCACCCCAACTTTGACCTGCTGGGCTCCAGCGATCCTTTCGCCTCAGCCTTCCAAGTAGTCAGAACTACAGGCGTGCACTACCACGCCCGACTAATTTTTTTAATTTATTGTAGAGACAAGGTCTTGCCAAGTTGCCTGGACTAGTTTCAAACCTGCAGGCTCAGGCAATCCACTTGCCTCAGCCTCCCAAAGTGCTAGGATTACAGGCTGAGCCACCAAGCCCGGCCAGTCCTCAATAATTTAAGAATGCAAAAAGAAGTTCTAAGACCAAAGAATTTCAGAACTGCTGCTCTACTATATTCTAATACTAAATACCACCTAAAACTGCTTCTTTCCAAAAGTCAAGCTTTCTCTAAAATCATTCTCCTAGTCTAATCTACAACAGAAAAAACCATACAGACGTGAATAATCACTACTCCACCCCACCTATCATCCACTAATCGCAGCATCTTTGCTACTAGCTGACTAGGTCCTTCAACGGGGTCATTTTTATCTTGAGGCATATGCTTTTTAATGGCTCTTCTAAAATTTGATATTTAAAATTCAAAAGAAAATTAGCTTCAAATTACAAAAATAAAACTTTAACAACTGTATAGATTGTTCATGAAATGCTACAAAAAATGTAAAACTTCAGTTATTAAATCCAGACTTTTATTTTTATATCAGAAAACAAGTCATACATTAGTGACACTTCCCTAGGAGTGCTAGGTATTCACCATGATTGTTAAGAAATTAAGGCCGGGCATGGTGGCTCACACCTGTAATCCCAGCACTTTGGGAGGCGGAGGAGAAAGGATTGCCTGAGTTCATGGGTTCAAGACCAGCCTGGGCAACCTGGCAAGACTCCATCTCTGCGATAAATAAAAAAATTAGCCAAGCACTGTGGTGTGTGCCTATAGTTCTACCTACTTGAAAGGCTAAGGTAGAAGGATCGCCTGAGCCCAGCAGGTCAAGGCTACAGTAGCCATGAGCATGACACTACAGTCTAGCCTCCTGGGTGACAGAGTGAGACTCCAACACACACACACACACACACACACACACAAATTATACCTAACAATCAAATAATTTCCAAAGCAAAATCACAAAACTTTTTTTAGTTTTTTATACATGTATAGCCAAAAAAATGTTTGATGAAGTTGGTGTGTTTCAGTAAAATTAATATGTGGCTTGGGGGCCTCCTAAAGTAATTACCTAGGGTAGATGAGGGTTTGTAAATGGCTCTACCCCTACAAACAAAAAAATAACTTATTAGATGAAAAGTTTTGTGTCAATCTGTACCATTTTATCCTTTTCCACTCATTTACTCTGAAGTCAGTGAATGAAATCCATTTTTCTATCATAAGTACTAGCCTTTAAAAAAAAATTCTGGGCAACCCCCTCCCGCCCCCTCCCACTGTGGGAGCTTTTCTGTCCTCTCAATAAATCTTGCTTCCAAAAAAGAAAAATCCATTTTCATTTTTAAGAGGCAGTTCTTGACTTAAAAACACTGAGTATGTATACTTAAAAGAACTAACAAGAAAAGATGCAAAGAATATTGAATTTAGGGTTGGGCGCTGTGGATCATCCTATAACCCCAGCACTTTGGGAGGCCGAGGTGAGTGGATTGCTTGAACCCACGGGTTCGAGACCAGCCCGGGCAACTTGGCAAGACCTCATCTCTACAACAAATAAAAAACTAGCCAGGTGTGGTAGCGCGTGCCTGTAGTTCCAGCTACTTGGAAGGCTAACGCAGAAGGATCGCCGGAGCCCAGCGGGTCAACAGTGAGTGTGTCACTGCACTCCAGCCTGGGCAACCGAGTAAAACTCCAACTCAAAAAAAAGAAAAAGGAAAGAAAAAGAATCTTGAATTAGGGAAATTTTTCTCATAAACCAATAGAGGATAGGAAACATTATGAAACATGGGGGGAGAAAAGTTTTTAAAAATTCTTACATAAAAGTACACTCTTAACATACCTTCTCAGACTTTTTATTCTGTTTAAAACCATTTTACAGAGGTACCCATTATTTCTTTAAGTGATTCCCTGACCCTAGTTTTCTGCTGTCCTGCAACACAGAACTTAAATAATGTAGCAGGCTCTAAAAAATTAATATTAATAATAATAGAGAAGCTATTTATCTATTCATTCTTGCTGGTACACTCACCTGGGTGCTTATCCAGATCAATGTATGTAACCAAAGTAGCTACTGAAAACTAAAAATGGAATTAACAATTTTCAACATAAGAGAACCGTGTATTAGGCCAGCAAGACAAGAGCATGAAATAGTTATTTTTCACAGTCAAATCAAGCTACTGTCTCAATTCACAGAAGCTGTAAGGCTTTAGAACTTTTCTCCCTTGTACACAAAAATGCATTTAATCCCCAAGGACTTAACTAACATTAGGACTCAATGACCTTGTAGACAAACAGTGATCTACAAAACATTGTACGGCTAAACACATGAATCTGACAGTTGAATTAACAGCCCCAACTTATTATAGTTTCTGTGAGCTTCATAGGTAAAAAAAATGGAGGCCAAACTTGAGACGTTAATAAGTTGGAAGGAGACAAAACAAACTGGGAAGTGTTGGTCTGATAAGAGTCTTGGAAACAAACTTCTCCTAGGCTATAAGCAGCAATTTATTAGTATTAGAGAGAATGTATTTCATGTCATCAATTTCCTGGTATTGCTGAGGGACAATCCAGGCATTGTGGAATTTGGCACCTTGCAGTCTCCACCCAGCTCTATAAGGTCAGCGGGTCACCTACAAGACCTTGAAAAAGGACCAGTCACCACAATTCCAGGCTAGTTTCTGTTACTGGCTAAACTAATGCAGTGAAGAGAGGTAAGTACATATCTCGGAGAGGAAGTCAATGTTAGAGATAAATATTTAAAGTATATGACGAATCAATCAGTCCTGTTAACTAAATTCACATTTAGTGCTCCTGTTTGCAAAATGTAAATGTGAAAATAATTACCAGTCCTACTGTCAATTCCAGTCACTATTCCTAAGTCTGGTATTAGAAGCCTTAAAAAATACATTTCGGTCAGGCTCGGTGGCTCAGCCCATAATTCCAGCACTTTGGTAGGCCTAGGCGAGTGAACTGCCTGAGCCCATGGGTTTGAAACCAGCCCAGGCAACCTGGCGAGACCTCGTCTCTACAATAAATCAGAAACTAGCCGGGTGTGGTAGCGCGCGCCTATAGTTCTGGCTACTTAGAAGGCTGAGGCGGAAGGATCATTGGAGCCCAGCAGGTCGACGCTGGGGTGGCTGTGAGTATGCCACTGCACTCCAGCCTGGGCGAAAGAGTGAAACTCCAATTCAAAAACTAAAACTAAAACAAACAAAAAAACATTTCCCTTGATATAATGTTCGGGATTTGTTTCAAAATAATCCAAAGGGGGTGGAGGTGAAGAAGTCAGATGAAGCAAGAGTAGCCATTAATTGCTGATTACTGCAGCTTCATGATATGTCTGTGAGGTTTTACTATACTTTTCTCTCTTTGCCTAGGCTTGAGATTTTCCTTAATAAAACATGAAAACATATTTTCCTAATGCTTAACCTCTTCAAAGATAAACTCCAATCTTATAAAAGAATCTTTGGCTGGGCTTGGTGGCTCAGCCTGTAATCCCAGCACTTTGGGAGGCTAAGACAAGTGGATTGTCTGAGCCCGGGGGTTCGAGACCAGTCCGGGCAACTTGGTAAGACCTCGTCTCTACAATAAATCACAAAAATCAGTCAGGCATGGTAGCACACACCTGTAGTTCCGGCTACTTGGAAGGCTGAGGCGGAAGGATCACCGGAACCCAGCAGGTCAACACTGGAGTGGCCTTGAGTGTGTCACTGCCCTCCAGCCTGGGTGACATAGTGAGACTCCAACTCAAAAAAAAAAAATCTTTTAAGAGTATAAGAGACAGGAGAGGATGTTACTCTCAAATTAGCACAGAGGTATACATTAAAAACAAAAAAGTTTAATGCTCCTGAATTCACTATACAAAAACTAATGATTAAAGACATATGATCTAGGCCAGGCACGACAGCTCATACCTGTAATCCCAGCACTTTGGGAGGCCAAGGTGGGAGTATTGCTTGAGCCCAGGAGTTTGAGATCAGCCTAGGCAACATAGTGAGACCTCATCTCTACAAAAATAAAAAAAAATTAGCTGGTATTAGTGGTGCTACTCAGAAGGCTGAGGCAGAAGGATCACCTGAGCCCAGGAGGTCAAAGCTGGGGTGAGCCATAATCATGCCACTGCACTCCAGCCTGGGTGACAGACTGAGACCCTGACATAAAACAAAGAACAAAAACACATATGATCTACATGCTAAAACCATATGGTACATAATAAAATCAATGGTTCAACAACTTGCAAAATGTTATTACAGCTAGTAAAATGATCATTAGGAATCCAATGAATCAACATGGGAAAATGTTTAACTCACTTAGTGAAATAAACAAAATGGAAACTTAATTATATTATAATTCTAACTACAAAAATGTATACATGACATGGACTAGTTAGAAAGGAATACAACCATGGGTTCTGGTGACAGAATTGTAAATGAGAATTTGTAAAACTTTGCTATAATGCTGCTTAATGAGAAATTGACAACAAAAACAAAAGAACATATGGCCATGCTGCTCTCCAACTATTGCATACAGAAGCATCCCCAGGGCATGTCTGCAGCACCAGAACAAGGGGAACACCAAGAAGAATGTCTGCTAGACCCCAGCAGCAGAAGAGGATCACACTGTTACTAGCTATGTGATATACAATGAAGGACAAACCCTCATTACAGAACAGAGCGGCTTTCGTAAGCCAATCATTTGTTATTCATTGCACTGACATAAACATTAGGCAAGCACTTTTTCAATTCATTAAAAACTCTGTGGGAAAACCAACAAAATACAGTCAAAAGAAGGAACAGTAAAAGTTCATTAATGTTTGGATATATGACAAATCAGAAAGCTGTAATGTCCACAAACCAAAAAAATGGCCCAGTTTTAAGATAGGAGCACTTAACTTTCTCCTCCTTTTAATATCACATTTCTGCACAACTAGTTTTTCTGTTTTGTTTTGTTTGACTTTGTTTTTAATTTTGAAAAGTGCTTTCCATATATGTCCCTAATGAAGCTTGAAATTAATATGGCCTTTTCAATTCTTTCTCTGTGCACCAGCATGAAACAGAGTTTGTGTCTAGGAAACATCACAAGGTAGAAGTAGGACAATATTACAGAGGACTATTTCTAAGCCTTGAAGCACTGTTTACATATTCTCAGGATTGATGAAAATGTGGTTGGCTCATTGCTCTATCTTCTCTGCCTGGACTGGGCCCTAAATGGCTCGTAAGTCACTGAGATGTCCATTAAATGATCTTTTTGGTCAAAGTCGGGGGAGAGCGTGTGTAAAATTGCTCCAACTACTATGGGATCAAAATATTGCCTTAAAGAGAAAGAAGAAGGAGGGTAGGGAATTGTTTCTATCCAGAAAGGTAATTCATACAGTATATATGCTATTTGAGATAATGCACATGTATGTTAGCTCGATTTAGCTATTCCACCATGTAGACATAGTTCAAAAACCATGTTGTACAAATAAATATATACAATTTTTGCCAATATAAAAAAAAGTTAAATAAAGAAAGAATATGTGGATGACCATCTCACAATCTGCCTACCCACACCAAACACACAGAAAAAGTTTTCACTACATGCTACTTCCTAGAAAAGAAGAAAAAGCCTGGAGTCCAAGAACTGTTTTAGTCTTGATTCCATTTATTAGCTGACTGAAAAATAAGAGATAATATCTAGTTCATAGGATTAAAGTTAACAAAAATGAAACTGCTCTATACACTGGAGTACTCTATAATTACTACTACTAAGAAAACAATAAAAGAAAGGACAAAGACAAGAAGAGAGATCTGGGAAAGGAAAAGTGAAATAATATCTTACAAGAATAACAATGAGTAGCTATGAAGTTATTAGTGTTCACTTAATTGTCAGTATAGTTTTTAAGATCCAATTTCTTTGTTATTTCCTTGTACTTACCATGACAGGAGGCCCAGATTAGGAGGAAAAATCCTCGTCCTTTCTTCAGTATCTGACAAGGCTCTTCTTTCTTTTATGTTGAGATCTTTAAAGAGAAAAGAAGAAGGAGGGAGGGGCAAAATTGGCAATAGTTTTCCCCCTAATTGGCCATACACTAATAAAAGGTATTATATATACAGAGACCTAAAAACCTAACCAGAGTCAGCCAAGAAAAAGCTGACTATCATCCAGCCAATTGCCACTAGTCAAATCTAAGCTTGACAATTCCTTTGTAAAAAAATCCTTCTGAACTTAACATATTTCTGACACACACACACACACACACACACACACACACACAAAAGCAGAGGCTAACATTCCTAATGTTGATAGTAAAACAAACAAAAACAAATAGTAAAACCGGGATGAAAATAATAAAGCAACAATTAAAAATCAACCTGCAAATACAAAAACAATACTCTTGTAAAATCTCAGGATGTTTTTGTAGTTGTCTGTAAATTCAAAATAGATCCCCCATCTGAAGAAACCAAACTGTCTTAGCGAGCAAAATACGAAAAAGCTGCATTACCCAAATATTCTATGCTCTTCTGAAAACTGATAAATAGTGTTAATATCTTTACCTGTTTTTTTAAGAACAAAAAAGGAGCAGAAACAATATCTAACCAGAAACCCAAAGACAGGCTAATGAGAAAGTCAATGAGCAGCTCTTTTCTTTGAACAGATTAGCCCCATGCAAAGCCAACATTTCTGGTTTGCTTAACTTTCATAATGTAATTTAGGGAGCTTGAGTTTCAATATTCAACACAAACTCTTTAAGAGCAACGTAAGAGAGGGAACAGAGAACATCAAAGAAGTAGCAGGACCCAGATCATGTCGAGGTGTTGGGGAGCTGTGAGCAGAGGAATGGACTTACTTTAAAGAATCACTGGCTGTTGGGTGGGGAACAGACAAGGCTATTGGGTGAGAAGCAAGGGGGAAGCAGGGAGACCAATCAGAGGGCTTTCCAATAATCCTAGCAAGAGACAATATAGTGCTTAAAAGGTAGTGACAGAAGTGGTTGGATTCTGAATATACTTTGAAAAAAACCACCTACAGGATTTGAGCTGAGGAATTAAATATGAGACAGAAGTCAAGCTTTTTGTCTCAGCAACTGGAAGCAAGAACTTCCCATCTGCCGATGAAGGAGTCCATAAGAAAATTGAATTCTCCACCCCATGGAAATGGTAGGGGAGGAGAAAGAGGAAATTAGAGGTTCCATTGTAGACATTGAGATGCCTACCAGTTATCCAAATGAAGATGCCAAGTACAGTGCTAGATAAACCAGCCTGGAGACCAAGAAGTCAGAGGCTAGTGATATTAATATAAATGTAGGAGACATGAATGTGTGGAAGGCAAATGCAGGAGGCAAGTACAAATAGAGAAGCTATGAGGACCAAGGACAGGGACTTGCAGTATTCCATTTTTCAGCAGCTGGAAGGATAAGGAAAAATCAGAAGGTTCAGTAATGAACCAAGTCAGAGTCATCATTCTTATCGCTCTTCAAACCCAAACCAAACCTTTGTGATTTGACCTAGCTCAAGAATCCAAACTAGTATAAAAGTATATCATTTATTCATTCATTTTGATAAATATTTATTCAATACCTACTGCATGCCAGGCACTGTTCTAGACTTTGGGGAGACGGTTGTGAACAAAAAGTCAAGAAATTTAATTTTACTGTCTATCTTCCCCCACTAGACTCTAAGAAACAGATGTCTAATGTTAGGTAGTTGGTAAGCATTGCAAAGAAAATAAATCAGGGTTTGGTGATAGGGAGTAACAGACAGGTTAAAAGGTAAGTGTAAAGGCGGCACCTGTTGGATTTAAAAAAGAGAGAGGCAAAAGCAAATTATTCCTGAGGGTATGCATTTATTAGAACTGGATGCTGTTGTAAGGAAACGCTTTAAAAAATAAACACCTGCAGAATTAACTATTTTTTTTTAAACTGTTCTAATGTTATGCAAAGGGTATTTGTGCTTTAGGACAAAATATCTAATGACAGCATCACATACACACTCAAACTGCTGTTTTCTTAAACAACTTAAATGGAAGTAAGTTTGACATATTTTGCAAAACTGTTAAGTAACTAACAATATAACTCCAGTGATAAAGAAACCAATGTCCTCATCACTCATAAGTGGACCTTAACCAATTATTGTTATACTATAAGAAAGGGATTGGCAGTAGTGGGAAACTGCCAGGGGAGTGAGGGAACATACCTCATCAACAAGGGTACCTGCATAATGAACATCGTATACCTAACCCTGAAGTGTACCCCACGCCTTTAAAATTTAAACATTTAAAAAAATAAATAAATAAAATCAGTGATTAAAAAAAAGAAATCAAAGTCAAAAATGTAGGTAGACTGTGAAAGTGAAACCCTCATAAATTGCTGGTGAGAATGTAAAATGGTGCAACCTCTATGTAAAAGTTTGGGAGTTACTAAAAAATTTACAGAGTCACAGTATGTCACATCAATTCCACTCCTAAAAACTGAAGACACATGTCCATATAAAAACTTGTACACAAATGTTCATAATAGCATTATTCATAATAGTTGAAACAACCCAAATGTGCAACAATTGATGAATAGATAAAATGTGGTACACTTTGTATATACAATGTGTATACAATATAATATTACTGCGCAATACAAAGGAGTAAAATACTGATATATGATACAACATGGATGAAAACATTATGCTAAGTGAAAGAACTTAGGGAACAAAAAGCCATATACTGTGGGCGATTCCATCTATGTGAAATGTCCAGAATAGACAAATCCAGAGAGACACAAAATAGATTAGTGATTGCCAGTGGCTGGGGTGAGGAAGAATAGGCAGTGACTGCTAATGGACACGGGGTCTATGTGTGGGTGATGAAAATGTTCTAGAATTAGATAGTGGTAATGTTTGCAGAACAGAATGCTGTGAATATACTAAAAACCACTGAAGTATATAGTTTAAATGGGTGGATTTTATGTGATGTGAATTACAGTTCAAATTTAAAATATAGGTGAAGAGCATGAATATGATCAAACTCTTCATGAAATAAAAATAATCTTGCTGCAAAAAAGTTATGAGATTAACCCAGCAGCAATAAGCATTCTAAGCACCTAGATTATAGTCTCTAAAGACTAATTAACACTTCAAAAGGAGCCAGGTCTCCTGCAAAGAAATAGCCAGTTCCAGATCTAGAACAGAAAATGTACAAGTTGGTTTTGGAACATCTTGCTAAATGGGAAATCAAGTCAAAAGACTACTGAGGGTACATCAGAAAGAGCTGAAAGCCAACTGAAGAGACTCACTGGTCGAAAATGAAATAATTTGTGTAAAACCAGATAAGTGCAATAGATTGAGTTTCATTATGTTTCAACGAGTTCACAATGAAACACACACCCTCTCTTTTTCTCACAGACACACACATGTGGAAGATGCTAGGAAATCAACCTCACATTTTTGAAAACTGGTAAGTAAGGTGAAAGAAACTAAGTATCCTGTCTGTCTTATACAAACTGAACCTGTGTAGAGTCAAGTAGTTGATCAGGAAAATATTCCACCTAATACATAAAGAAGGAAAGACAAAATTAGATATCATTTTATAACTGCTAATGAACTACAGGATGCAAATAATAATCTATGGAAAACTACAGAAAAATAACTCTATATTTAAAGTAAACTGCAAGACAAAAGACAGAGATGGACAGGAAACTTATCGATTTAAAACATACTTAAGTTATTTTGGCTTTTTTTTCAGGCCAAACATGGTGGCTCATGCCTATAATCCCAGCACTTTGGGAAGCCAAGGTAAGAGGATTGCTTGAGCCCAGGAGTTCGAGAAAAGCCTGGACAACATAGCGAGGCCTCATCTCTATAAAAAAAAAAAAAAATCAATAATTAAAAGTCCCTCAGCCTCAGGAGACTGAGGCGGGAGGATCACCTGAGCCCAGGAACTCAAGGCTATGGTGAGCCATGATTAGGTCACTGCACTCCAGCCCAGGTGACAGTGAAACTCCAACTCAAAAAAGAAATCCTTTTTCCCCAGAAAATTTAAAGAAAAACTCTCACAGGCATTAACTAAAATGTTCTCATCTGCAAGGACAATGAACTAGACATCAAATTCAATTACAAACTAAGCTCTTGATCAAGTTATTGTTACATAACATAAAGCTATCTTCCCAGACAAGTCGAATTTTTTAACGAGTACAGAAATAAACAAGATTTGCCACTTAATATTTGAAGTCCCAGTCAACTTAAACATAACGCTCACCCAGAAATGATGCCTTCTACTTCTATACCAAATAAAGACTGTAAAATGCTACACTTCAGGCTACCAAAATTTACCAAGAACCTATGATGTGTCAAACAGTACATAGTGTTGGCTCTGCACTAATGTAACTTACATACCACTGCAGAAGACCAAAAAATGGTAATAATTATAAATTATGCTAAATGTGATGAAGGAAGCTAAGGCAAAGACTAGGGTATGGGGGTATGGAAGACCTAACCACAGATAAAGTGGTTAAAGGCCTCTCTGTGGCTGAGGCAAGTTTCTAGTACAGAAAATAGCCTGTGTTCCTGAAACAGTCTGACAATTCTGAAAAACAAAAAGAGGAAACCATTGTAGCTAAAATGCTAAAACCTAATGAATCAGAAAGAAGAGTGGCACAACCTGAAGTTGGAGAAATGTATAAGGAAAAGATCATGTAAATAGTAGCAAGCATACAATATAGTCCAAGTACAACAGGGAGTCATTGACAGGTTTTAAATAGCAGAGTGACATGATGTGATTTTAAGATCACTCTGGCTAATGTGAGATGAATGAGTTAGAGGAGGAAAAGAATAAGGAAAAGAATCAGGAGACAATTACAGAAAGATGACGGTGGCCTGATTCAGAATGGCGGCAGTACAGATAAAATAAAAGCATAAGGATGTGAAAGGTATCCTAGTGTATAACTAACAGAACTAGGTAGTGGCCTAGATGTGGAGGCTAAGAGATTTTAAAATTTATAGTCCAAAAGAGGAAAAAAAGAAAACATAAAAATAGTTCAAAGTAAGAGGTGCTGGCTTTAAGTGTGTGAGGAAAGACACAATTGCTATAGGAATTCCAAATCCATAAGAAAAACCCAAGAAAATGGGTAACTCTGCAACCTATCTGAATCAAGTACCTGCTAAAGGTTCTTTTTTAAAACTACGAAGAGCATCATATACTAATCTAGGTATATTTTTTTAAAAAAAGAGCTGATATGGCCAAGTCTTAGGAAATATTCAGGGGCTATTACAGCAAACTTGGGCCCCAGAGGAAGAAATTGAGTCACTACTGTTAGTC
Organism: Tarsius wallacei; assembly: GCA_963574415.1. NCBI lineage: Eukaryota > Metazoa > Chordata > Mammalia > Primates > Tarsiidae > Tarsius > Tarsius wallacei. The sequence continues at coordinate 2,127 of CAUYQG010242058.1, read as the reverse complement.
AGTAAGTAGTGTAACACTTCTTAATTTTTTAGTTATAATAGTAATAATGCAGGTTCCTAGTAAGAAAATTTTAAAATATGGGTGTAATAAGTAAACAAGAACCCTCATACACAGCTAGTGGAAATGTAAAACAGTGTAGCCTCCTTGAAAAATAGCCTGGCAGTTCCTCAAACACTTAAGCACAGTTTCATGTGACCCAGCAATTTCACTCCTAAGTATATACATAAAAGAACGAAAGCACATGTCCAGGTAAAAACATGTACATACATATTTACAGCAGATTTATTCAAATTAGCCAGAAGGTGGGAACAATCCAAATGTCCACAGATTAATGAATGGATAAACAAAATGTGGTATACCCAAATAATGGAATATTTTTGGTCATAAAAAGGAATGAAGTACTGATACATGCCACAACATAAATGAACCTTGAAGACATTATGGTAAGTGAAGAAGCCAGTCACAAAAACCACACATCATATGATACCATTTATATGAAATGTTCAGAACAGGAAAATCATATAGCAATAGAAAGAAGATTAGTTGTTGCCAGGAGCTGGGGGAGATGCAGGGTAAGAGGCGCTAAGAGTTAAGTAGTGTTTCTGAGGTGATGAAAATGTTCTAAGTTAACTATGGTGGTGTCCACACAACTTCGTGAAAACACAGAGCCCCTGAATGATATACTTTAAATGGGAGAACTGTACGATATGTGAATTATATGTCACTAATATATCTAAATTAAACTTATTTTTTTAATTAATATAAGTTCCCATCTCACTTTCTCATTGCCTTTCAGTTCACCTACACATAAGTATAACTGTTAACTGCTTTATAATTCAGTCTAGACACTTCTCTATGCATATACAGTCATGTGCTGCTGATTGAAGGTATGTTCTAAGAAATGTATCATGAGGATATTTCATTATGCGAACAACATAGAGTGCACTTTCACAAACCTATATGGGTTAGGCTATGCCACACCTAAGCTATACAGTATAGCTTACTGTTCCTAGGCTATACACCTGAACTGTATGTTACTGTACTAAATACTGTAGGTAACTGTAACAAAATAGTATTTGTCTAAACATAGAAAAGGTACAGTAAAAATGTGGTATAAAATATTTAAAAACAGCATATAAGACACTTACCACAAATGGAGCTTATAGGACTGGAAGTTGCTCTGGGTGAGCCAGTGAGTGAGTGGTAAGTGCATAAGAAGGCCTAGGACGTTACTGTAAAATACTGAAGATTTGGGGGTTTTTTAATGCATTTTTTAAAGACACAGCGTCTTACTTTGTTGCCAGGCTGGAGTGCAATGACAAGATCATAGTTCACCGCAGCCCTGACCTCCTGGGCTCATGCTATCCACTCCTGAGTCTGCCTCACCTCCATACCAAGCTTATTTTTTATTTTTCCTGCAGAAATGGGGTCTCATGTTTCCCAGGCTAGTCTCAAATTCCTGGCCTCAAGCAATCCTCCTACCTCAGTCTCCCAAAGCGCCGGGATTATGAGACACTGGGGCCCAGTCCACTGTAGACTTTATTAAAACTACACTTAGAATACACTGAATTTCTAAAAAATAAGGTAACTCTGCTACAATGTTACAATGGTTACAACATCACTAGGCCATAAGAATCTTCTGATCCATTATAATCTTATGGGACCACCATCATATGTTGGGTCTGTTGTTATTGGCAGTACATGACTGTACAAAGACACATAATCTAACCCCCAAAATAGGAGGGGGAAGTCATACTGTATTTATTAGTTCTACAACTTTATTTCTTTAATATATCAAATCCTTCCTATGTCAGTACAAACATAGAAAATTTCAGTAATCAGTTCTTTCCCTATATACCATAACCCAACCATTCATCAATTGGTGAGATACGTTGTAGGTTGTTTCCACTTTTTCATTAATACCAAAAAAAAAAAAAAACCACTACAGCCATCCTTACCTGTATCTCTACACAAGTCACTGTTTATGTAGCACTGATTCTTAAAAATGGATTTACTAGCCGGGCTCGGTGGCTCAGCCTGTAATCCCGCGCCTTTGGGAGGCTGAGATGAGTGGATTGCCTGAGACCGCGGGTTCGAGACCCGCCTGGGCAACTTGGCGAGACCTCA